>PVKE010024664.1:0-23642 GCA_004027555.1 Craseonycteris thonglongyai | reverse complement strand
GGCCCATGCGGAACCATATGCTGAACTGGGGAGTTCCCCCAGTTCAGTTCTCTGTCTGTCTGTCTGTCTGTCTGTCTGTCTGTCTGTCTCTCTCTCTCTCTGTCAAAAACAATTAAAAAAAAAAGATCTGCTTATGCTTGCATGGTCACCCAGTTCTCTTAGGCTGTATTGAGGGACTGCAGTTCACGTCCCCAGCCAGCAGGTGAGCGTCCCCTTTGATGCAAGCCACCACCTCCTCCCACAGCCTTCTCAGGTCCCAGTTTTCCACTTGACTCCTTCCTTCCTTTCAGGCATGTGGTCTGTGATCCAGGAGCTCCCAGGAACTACCCAAAGTACTCAGTCTTGAGTTTTAGGAGGAAGCATTGTTTTAAATTATCTACATAATAGAGTCACATTTTAGAAATAAAATCAAGAAAATTAGGTAGAAAACACACATAATCCCACTAACCTGACACATTACTGCTATGACCATTTTGGTGTAGTTTTCCCCACCTTTTTCAAATGTACTTTTTTACAGTGTATGATCATGTGCATCAAAATCAGTGTCTTATTTGGCTTTATGATTCTGTTGAGTCTTCATAATCAATTTGAATGGCTAGAGACTGTTCACTGAAAGAATAGATCAAATATACCTTAACAGTTCCTATGGCTTTACATTTTCATGCATCCAGTCTTTCCACTAGTGGAATGTTCCAGAAGGGACATCTTTGTACAAGCTTTGTGGTATGGTCCTAGAAAGGGCCTAAGTCACACTGCAGAGTAGCTTTCTATTGAAGGCTGGATGAAATCAAAGATGCCTTTTGGGGTGTCCACGAGGCTAACAGCATATCAATGAGGCAATGAGACAATCATAGATAAGACTGCCTTGGTCCCTGGATTTGCAATCATCTGTCTCATTTCTCATCTCTACAAGCATCTGTTTCCAACCCTCTCCACTTCTCTGAACATACAGTAAATAGAAGGTGACCACTCCTTAGCTCTTGGGTTCAAATCACCATTCAAAAGACATTCCCAGACTGACCTCTGCCTTTTAATGCCTATTCCAAATTCCAGAGAAAAAGAATCTGATGGCCCCCTCTAGGTTTGCTAGATCTTTCTTCTCTTCTGTCAAATATAGACAGAGGGGTGAAGTCACCTAGGACCCACCGGAGGCCTGCACTATTGTTACTATGGGTGATGTATCCAGCCCCCATCCAAGGACACCTCCTCTAATCATGCCTGTATCCTACCCCTCACTTCTCAAAAACAGGACTCCTGCAACACTCCCATCCCTGTCATTTCCCCTGTCCTTTTGTTTGCCAGCAAACAAACATGTTCTAGTATCTTCCAACTTAAACCCAATAACAAACCTCCTTTTGGCCCCAGTCTTTCTCTATTTAGTTCGCAATCTCTCTGTCCCTATTGAGTGATAACATTATCAAAGGAATTCTCTATATTGCTGTCTGCACTTCTTCATCTTCCATTCTTTTCTGAGTCCCTTCAATTGGATTTGCATCTTTTCAGTTCCACTAAAAGTGCTCTGATGAAGGTCACCAAGACCTTCAAGATCTTGGCACATCTCTAGTCTCATCTAAGTCACCCTTTTAGAAATATTCCATACAGTGGACTCCTCCTTTCTTGAGACATCCTGTTCTCTTGAATTTGAGGAACTCATTCTTCCAGTCCTCAGATGCTTTGGTGACTGAGCGCTCAGTCCACTTCTGAGAATTGTCCTCAGATGGAGAAAGTGCCCTGCTCAAACTTACCCCCCTGCCAGGGATAATCCATACCCAAGGACTGGTTGATGTGAGGGTGCACAGTCCAGCCCCCTTGCCTCAATCTGGGACAACTCGAAAGGACTATCTCCGCTCTGGAACTCCCTGTTGGCCTGGACAGGTGGAGGGCTTCTGTTGCAACAGCATCATGTTTGAATTTCTCCCTCTGCCTAACCCAGCTTTCTTCGTTTCCTTAAAGTGCTGTTCCCAAAATCTCCATTTCAGAATTTGTTTCCAGGGGACCTGTCCAAGGATAACAAATTCTGGTTTTTTCTTTTCTCATATCTGCCACCTAAATTTCTTACAAGTTCATCCCTGTGTATCATCATTCCTAATTTCTTTTCCGCCCCAACAACTTTAAAATACCTTTTCTTAGGGGTGCTGGGATGGCTTAGCAGGTTGAGCACTCCTCTTGCAGCCCTGGGCTCCGAGGATTAAGTCCCCACCCCAGCTCGTGTGAACTCATTGGGGTGAGATCCCAGCCCAGTTCCTGCGCAGCCCCACCTCCACCCGATGAAATGAAACTATGTTGATAACTAATGATGTTCAACTGTGGAGACTGCTCTGGGCCCTCCCCCTTCTCTTTATCTCTCTCTGTATCTCTCTCTGTCTATCTGTGTCAAAAACAATAAAAAATAAATCTTGGAAAAAATAAAATACCTTTTCTTGTTTCGCTCTTCCCCTCACTTTTTCTATTCTCTCTTTAGCCTTCTTCTTTTCTTGGTTTGTATTATCTGGTTGGTATACTGGCACTAACTAGAGAGCTGATGAGATAGTTGTACCACACTAACATTATTTTTCTTTAGAAATAACCACATTACCCGATGGCTGTATTTAAGTTTTCTGAGATCTAAGGAAGAGTCAAACGTGCAAGTTGGATTTTGTCCACTGGCTTAACTTGAAATGAATGCTCCCTTAGTTCTTGTTCCATAATTGGTTACATAGATACAGTACTATTTACCCATGGGTAGAAACCTGAAGACCTAATATACAAATCAAACCAGTGATGGTGAAAGTATGTGCTTAGCTATTATTTTCTAAAAACATTTTATTCCTTCTCTTAATTTAGTTCTGAAATAAAAAAGAAAAGTACCAAAAGATTGGATTGCAATAGCTGTAAAGTTTACAGTGGAGAAATGGAACACTATTTCACAAAGAGCTTTACAAGCTGAGGCATCAAGAGAAAACCGACTTCCTAGACCATTATGTACAAATGAGATCATCTAGTAAAGCAGAAAATATGGGCTACCTAATGCAGTGTTCACATCCTATAGCACATTAAAAGTACACATGCAACCGATGTTGATCTTTTAGTGTTGATAAAGGTATCCACTGTTGTGTAAGTTGTTAACATTAGGAGAAACTAGCTGAAGAACTCTCTGTACTAGCTTTGCAACTTTTCTCTAAAACTAAAATTAAAAAGTTTAAATAAAATACAGTTTACAATATGTAAGGCCAGGAAATGCTGGGATAGCTCAGCAATTGAGCACTTGCCTTACAACCACAAGGTCTAGGGATTGAATTCTGGCCCTGGTCTATGCAAACCCGTATGCTGAACTGTGGTGCAACTGGTAGCCGCTGAGATGGCTCAGTGGTGAAGGTTCTCGTCTCCCATGAGGGAGGCCCTCGTTTCGGGTCCCACCCCACGCAGCCCCACATCCACTTGTGTAGAATGAAATCATGTCACAACTAATGATGTGCAACTATGGAGACTGCTCTGGGCCCTCCTCTCTTCTCTCTCTCTCACTTTTTCTCAAACAATAAAATAAATCTTAAAAAAATATAATATATATATATATATATATATATATATATATATATATATGTAAGCCCAATCTGATGCGCTGAGGGGAAGTACCTCCGTGAAGCTGAAACCAGGTGTTTGGTGACTCCAGCCATTCAGAGTGTAGCTACAAATACTGAAATCAGAGAAACGATCTCTGAGCAGATGAAAGCTCTCATAAACTCCTAGGAAAGATAGAGCGATACTCAGGCCCGCTCACAGCAGCTCTGCACAAAGATATGGAAAAGACTGGAAGCTTCTGCAAAACACAGGCTGCAGTGAGCAGCACTAGAAGGAAAACTACTAACACGCTGCTGGGTGAGGACATTCGGTGTAAGGGCAACAGAACCACATACTTCGTGGAATGTGACTGAATTCCAATGCCTTGCCATGGAGGGCATTTGAATTGATGTCCTTGGTTGACCAAGAAAGGTTGGAGTTATTTTGGGTGGAGGCAGGAATGCTTCTTGGAAGTGCCTGCTCATCTCTACAGGCACACCCTTCCCTCCTCCCCAGTGGGAATGTGGGGAAGCGAGAGCACGGCTTGGAGCTTACACCCCATGCCATCTGACCTGCGACAGATCCCTTCTCTTTTTAAGTCTTAGCTTCTCCATCTGTAAAATGAGTATCCTGGTGATTAGGGCAGAACGGATGCGGTAAAGAGCAAAGAGGTTAGAAGTTCTGGACTCTCTGTGGTCTGGCTTGACTGTGTTGCCTTCTCTCTGCATTCTGTTCTTCCCCTTGAAGTTCCCACAAGGTTGGCAGGGTCGATGGCTCTGGGATAAGGTGACCAGATTTTAACATTGGTAAAGTGGGACACCATTGACCGGTGGGGAGGGGGTTCTTGATTAAAAATTTGGTCTGTCTCCCGCCGTTCCCTAGCTTGTCGTGCATTCTTTCCAAAAATCGGGACTTTTTTTAAAACGCCGTGGGACACGGGACAAATTGTTAAAAATCGGGACTGTCCCGCCAAAAGCGGGATGTCTGGTTACCCTACTCTGGGACCACCATTGCGCTCCAGCTCCAAGCTAGGGGTGGGTTGCTCAGGCCGGCTCTGCTCTGAGCCGTAAGGAGAAGCAATCTTTCTGGAGATAGGCTTTCCTTTGGATGAATCATTCCTGAACTCATCATTCACCATGGCAGTAAGGAAATCCTAAGGGCCAAGATCAGGGGCCATGAAGGCCATTAGCCTGGTTTTAACCAAGGCCAATTGGACCTGCCCAGTGTGGGAAACAGAGTCTCCCGTGCTCCGTGAGGTCCATCCTCATTCATCAGGGCCAAAGGCTCCAGCCAATCATTTGGGATCAGTGCCCAGAGCAGGCTCTTATCTGCAGAGCTCCCATAAATCTTCAGGGCAGGTGACCATTGAGTCTTCTCTCATGATTAACATGGTCCCATTGTTTGCTGATGTTAAGACGGCAAGAATAGGGCAAATTGAGAGGAGAGTACACTTGCTTTAGGGTTACTTTCTTCACCTTCCTGCTCCCTTTCTTCACCAGGTTCAGAGATCTAGCTCAGCTCCATTTGTTCACCTGAAAGCTGGCCCATAAGTTCATTTTTACTATCGGGACAGAGAACCCCAAACACATGATAGTGCTTTAAACAGAGGCACCGACTACTAGTGGAGAATGTAAAAGATCCCAAGAGTTCTTGTGTTCGAATTACTTGTGGACAGGGGAGATGGCGACCAGGCCTCCCTCAGCTACTCACACACTGCATGGGACTGCCGCTGGGGTCTTCCACGCATGGAGCTGGCCCAGAGAAAGGGAGCAGCGGAGACACAGGCAGAGGCATGCTGAGGCGCCAAGTCACCATGGCGGGACTATCTGACTCCTGACCCATGTCATCGCATTTCCTCAAATGCACGGGTGGCCAAAGAAAGGCAACATTCTAGGGGCCGGGGAGAGAAATGCAGCCAAGACACATCTCTGCCCCTGCAGGAAGCACATGAGTGTTCATTTTCCAGTGAACAGTTTTAGCAGGAAGAGCTCAAGAAAAGACAACCTCAGGAAGGGTCAAAAGGGGCACAACCAGCAGAAATGGGGATACAGGAGGATCTAAGCCATTTGAGCTGGGCTCAGCGAGTCTTGGGTTCTGCCCACCTAAGCCTCTGGCACCCATTGGTGTGAGAAGGTGGGGTTGAGGGGGGATCCAGCTGGCTTCCTCCACTTTTCTAGGGGGAGCATTCTCTTAGGAAGGTCACCATCTCACAAGCCAGCCCCCCACCCCCACCTTTTTAAAAGATTGTTTGAGAAAACGAGAAAGAGAGAGAGAGAGAGAGAGAGAGAGAGAGAAAGGGGCCTCCTACATAGGAGGCGAGAACCTTCACTGCCATGCAGTCCCAGCGGTTACTAGTTGTGCCGCAGCTCAGCATATAGGTTTGCACGGGCTGGGGCCAGGATTCAAACCCCAGACGTCGCAGTTGCGAGACAAGTGCTCAACCACTGAGCTATCCTGGCACCCCAAGTCACTCCCAGTTTACATAGTGAATTCTTAGGCCACCTGGACCCTAAAACCTTCTGGGATTCCACTGGGGCCAATTGACTCTCTTCAATACCTAAATTGGAGTTCTTTCTCTATCAAGGAAGACATTAAGATATATATATTTTAATGTTCTAGGGGTCTCCAAACTATGGCCCGCGGGCCGGATGTAGCCCGCAAGGCCCTCTCATCCGGCCCATGAAGACGTTTTTATCTGAATAAAATAATATTAAATAAATAATTAAAAACAACATCTATGTTTTGATTCTTTTTTATTTGGACCTCGAGTGTGTAGTCGGCCCCCAAACTGCTGTTTGATAGTTAATGCGGCCCACGGGCTGAAAAGTTTGGAGACCCCTGTACTACATAAAAGGTGAGCCTCTCAGTAAAATGGCAAGTCTATCCTTCCAGTCACTTGGGCTAAAAAAACCAAAAAAACTTGTGGTCATATTTGACTCCTCTCCTTCTTTCACATCCCATTTTCAGTCCATCAGCACATCATTTGGTTCTCTCTCCAAAATATATACTGAAGCTGATTGCTTCTTTCTATAGATTTACTGTTACCACCTTGTCCAAGCCACCATCAGCTCTGGTCTCCTGCCTTCCTTCCTTGCCTTCCTACAATCTATTCTCAACACAACTGTCAGAAGTTCCTGTCCCTGCTTTGCTGCAAAAGCTCTGCTGCCTTCCTACCTCCCTCAGAGTAGAAGTCAAAAAGGGCCAGAGTCATGACCAGCCAACCCGCTTTGCTGACTGATCTCCCAGCATGGCCTCACCACCTCCTTCCCACATCTTGAAGACATCAAGCCCACTTCTGCTTCAAATTCTTTGCCCCTACTCTGCCCTCAGGCAAGACATGGCTCCCTCAGAAACTGACCCAGCTCCTCCCTCACTCTGTTATGCTTCCACTCCAGTGTCGTCTCATCAGGATACTGGGCATGTCCAACCTGCAGTCCAGGGTGGCTTTGCATGTGACCCAACACAAATTCTTAAAACATGACGAGATTTTTTGTGTGATTTTTTTTTTAAAGCTCATCAGCCATCATTAGTGTTAGTATATTTTATGTGTGGCCCAAGACAATTCTTCTTCCAATGTGGCCCAACGCAGCCAAAAGTTTGGACACCACTGTAGTAAACTTTTTTTTTTTTAAGATTTACTTTATTGTTTGAGAGAGACAGAAAGACAGAGAGAAGGGGGAGGGCCCAGAGTAGTCTCCATAGTTGTACATCATTAGTTGTGACATAGTTTCATTATACACAGGTGGGTGTGGGGCTGAGTGGGGTGGAAACTGAACTGGGAGCCTTCCACATGGAAGGTGTGCCCCAGTTCAGCATATGGGCTTGTGTGGGCTAGGGCGGGATTCGATCCCAGGACCTTCTGGTTGCAAGGCAAGTGCTCAATTTGGTGAGCTATCCTGGCATCCTAACAAGAAACTTTTCCTCATCATCCTCCTTCCCAGCCCTGCACCTGCTTTGCTGTTCTCTGCCACTCATCATTATTGACATTTGTACGGATTGGTTTGGTTTTGGTGTCTCACCCATAAGAATGCTAGTTTCACGAAGTCAGGGACCTTGTTTACTTGATTTACTGCTGGGCTTCCAGGTCCACGAACAGAGGGCATGCAGGACATATATTTTTAAGGGTTTTTACAATTGACAATGAATATTATTTTATATTAGTTTCAGGTGTAAGGCGTAGATATAATTTATGAATTGATACCCCTGATTAGTCTAGTACCCATCTGACACTATACATAGTCATTACCATATTATTGAGTATATTCCCAGTGCTGTACTTTACATCCTCGTGACTATTTTGTAAATAATTTACAATTTGTACTTCTTAATCCCTTCAGCTTCTACACCCAGATTCCAACTCACTTCCAATAGAGCCTCCATCAGTTTGTTCTCTGTACCTATGAGTCTGTTTTGTTCATTTATTTTGTTCTTTAGATTCCACATATAAGTGAGATCATATAGCATTTGTCTTTTTCTGTCTTATTTCACTTAGCATAATACCCTCTAGTTCCATCCATGTTGTCGCAAATGGTAAGATTTTGTTCTTTTTTTGTGGGAGAGTAATATTCCACTGTATATATGTACCACATCTTCTCTATTCAATTGTCTATTGATGGGCACTTAGGTTGCTTCCACATCTTGGCTATTGTAAATAATGTTGCAATGAACATAGGAGTGCATATATTTTTTTCTAACTAGTGTTTTGGATTCTTTGGATGAATACCAAGAAGTGAAATTGCTGAGTCATAAAGTAGCTCTATTTTTAATTTTTTGAGAAACCTTTATACTGTTAGAAAATACTTTTTTAATGACTAAAATGAATGAAAATATAATTGGGGTACCGCAAGGTACAATGAGATGTGGTTGCAATTTAGATCTAAAATGCTGGTTGTTAAGCCTTCCTTATCAGTGAAATCCTTTAAGTAAAACAAAAGGGTTGAAGGAAGGGGGACAGTTGAGGGATTAGAGGCCCATTCATGTGTCTCTCTTCCCATTCCCTAAGTAAGTCCCAACATACCATGATTCACCCTGCAGAGGTCTGAGGAGCAAAGTTGAAGAACAGTGATCTAAGAGATAATTTTAATATTGTGACTGTTTTTATTGATTGAACAGTTTTGTCCTTTGGATATGGTTTGGGCACATATATGGATTCTTTCAAGATGTTCTCTAATTAAATATCTTTACCGCAAAGAAGGCCACCCTCTTTTTAGGAAATAGAATTTTCTTTGTAGCAATCAACTCTAATTTCTTTATTTTATTTTATTTTATTTTTATTGTTTGAGGGAAGGAGAGAGAGAGAGAAGGAGAAGGGCCCAGATCAGGCTCTATAGTTGTATGTCATTAATTGTGACATGGTTTCATTTCCCACAGGTGGATGTGAGGCTGCGCAGGGCAGGAACTAAACCAGGGGCCTCCCACATGAAAAGCAAGAACCTTCACCACTGAGCCATCCCAGGGGTACCAGTTATGCTGCAGCTCAGCATATGGGGTTGCACAAGCTGGGGTCAGGAATCAAACCCAGACTTCACAATTGTGAGGCAAGTGCTCAACTGCTGAGTTATCCCAGCATTCCCATGATCAAATATAATGCAGTTTTCTGAGCACAGTGTAGTAAAAAGCAGGGCTTCCTTGTAATGGTATTTTGACACAGTATCGTTGAACTAGAACCCAGGAGAAATGTCTGTACTTGACTTGTTAATATGAGGTGATGAATAAGAAACCAAGGTATTCATTTTCCAACAAATTTTTATGAAATGACTGTCTCGTGCCAGGCACCTCTTGTCCTGAAGATTCAGTCAAGAACTAGACAGAGTCCCTGCCCCCATGAAGTTTGTGGAGAATACTAAGTGCTTGGTCAGAGTAGAGGCACTCTGGAATGTTCCTAGGTGTGGTGACACCAGTCTGGGCAGATATAAAATCAGAACAATGTAACCGGTAAGATCTAGAGTTTTAGAATGTGGTTCTGTTGGAGATGCCTGAGCCATGGTTGGGCATTGTTCATCTTCTCCATCATTGAATGCCCACATCTTAATGACTAACTTTTGAGTGCACACTAGGTTCCATTTGTATATCATTCCCTCATATAACTACCCTGCCAGGTGTGTACCATTATTAAGCCCAGTTTGCAGATGCCAAAATTGAAGCTGAGTTGAATAATTTGGGCAATCTCACATGCTGACAACTGAAGGAGTTAGGATTCCAACTGAAGCAAGTAGCTCTAGTGCAGGGCTGTCCAATCTTTAGCTTCCCTGGACCACATTGGAAGAAGAATTGTCTTGGGCCACATATAAAATACACTAACACTAATGTTGGCTGATAAGCTAAAAATGATTGAAAAAAAAAAAAAATCTCGTAATGTTTTAAGAAAGTTTTCGAATTTGTGCCTCATTCAAAGCCAAGTTTGATCTAGAGGCTGCGTTCATAAACATTACATTATGAAGAACTCCACTTTGATCTCATTGTATGTTGGCATTTCTTAAAAACGTTGAAAGGGAAAAAATATACATTGCTAAAACAAACCACACCCTCCCCAAACCAGGTTTGAAGACCACCCACTTGGAGTAATCAGAGACTCTACCTAGTGGATCTGTACCTTGCAAAGAGGGGTAAATGGTAACCTCAACAGAGAAGCTACCCTTTGTCTTAAGAAAGGGGTTTCTCACTGAGGCCATACACCTGGGATAATAATGAGGAGACAATGGCAATAATTAATAATAACAGCCATCATTTATTGAGTGCTTGCTATGTGCTAGGCATTGAGACATTATGCTAGGTAGTTACGTGTGTTACTTCAATTGATCCTTCCCCAGACCTTTTGAGGTCAGTACTATGGTTATTCTAAATTCTAAGAGGAGGAAACTCAGACTCAAGCCCTGTACTCTGCCCTAGGCCATGCAATACTCCTAAGTGGCAGATATTTGAACCTTCATCAATCTGATTGCAGATCCTGAGTTCTTACCCACTAAACTCCATATATACAACCCAAGGTCAAACCAAGCTGACTGTCATGAGGGGGTGGGGTCAGGTAAACTGGCTGAGGCAGGAACAAAAAGATATAAGCTTGCTAAGAAGAAAGTACAGTAAGGGTACAGCTGTTTAGCATGTGTTCATTGATCCATTGATTCATTCTATTATTCAACAAATATTTCTTGCATGAGTAACTATTTGTTAAGCTATTAATAGTTCCACTCATGAGCTCTTTAATTCATTCAGCAAACATTTACTGAGTGCTTCATTTTGGGCAGATAATGATAAATAAGTGTCTAAGAACCATATGACTTCACTTATAGGTAATAAACTTATAGGTTATATAAACCTGAAAGTAACAAAGAAACAAGAACTCATGGACACAGTCAATAGTTTAGTGATTACCTGAGGGTAAGGGAGGAGGTGGGTGGGAGAGGAGAGAGGGGACATCAAATATATGGTGATGGAAAGAGCACTGACTCTGGGTGGTGAGCACATAATGCAATACACAGACGATGTGTTATAGAATTGCACACCTGGAACCTATATAATTTTTACTAACCAATGTCACACCAATAAATTTAATAATAAAAACAAGAAAAAAAGATAAGAAAGTCCCTGTCCCCAGAAGCTCCACAGGCTAGCAGAGAAGTTGTGTTGACAAATCTCTAAAAAAGAATCACTAACCCAAACAAACAAATGAAACCCGCAACCCCCAGGCTTCCTCCCTCCCCCTTCAGAGCTCAGAGGGGGAGAGAACCTCATGGTTCCCCTGGTCATGGAGCTCTTGCTGTGGGAGGCAGCACTTTTTCATTCATTCGTGAGTGCTGGGTATTCAAAGGTGGCCCAGAGCTTAGCGAGGGGAGGGGCTGCAGACTGAAACTGTTCTGTACACAAAATGAACAAGAACTGGGGCAGGTGAGTGGAGAGGAGAAGAGCATATATCGATGGGCTTTGGGGTGAGACAAAGCCTGTGACAGGGCAGACATCTAAGAGGGGCTCTCTGAAGGTGAGAGCTGAAGGCAGCAAATGGTTAGCAGAATTTTAGAACACTACTATTTAACACAGGCTGTTGATTTGCTGCCTGTATTATATTTGATAGCATCTAATTCTTTTATCCACAAACCTTCCATAAAAGCTTGATATTCTGGTGATACCTGAAGGAAGGAGAGGGCAGAGCTGCCATGAGCACCCGAGAGACAGTGGGGAACCTGGATACAGGTCTGCAGCTCCCAGGTAGGCTCAGAGAACCTAAGGAGGGAGATCAACCTTCCCGCTACAACAGAGAGATACCGTGTGGTGAGAGTCAGGAATCAGGCCAGAGCTGGGCAGGCGACCTCAGCTTCTAAAGTCTAGTTGACTGGTGTGACTACACTTGGGAGCAGGAGGAGGCATGGTGAGCTGCAAATTAAGAGCTTTGAGGGGAAGCCGGGATGGCTCAGCGGGTTAGGCGCTCACATTGAAGCCCCGAGGACCGAGGATCGAATCCCGGCTCCGGCCCAGGCGGATCCACATGCTGAACTGGGGTGTGCCTCCTGAATGCGGTGAGGCTGCCAGTTCAGTTAAAAAAACAACATGTCTTTATCTTTGGGGAAGCTGGGATGGCTCAGTGGGTTAAGCGCTCACTTTGAAGCCCCGGGGACCGAGGATCGAATCCCAGCCCCGGCCCGTGCGGACCCATATGCTGAACTGGGGAGTGCCCCCAGTTCAGTTCTCTCTCTGTCTCTCTCTGAGCTAAAAAGAGATTTGCAGGGTGCTATGGAGCACAAAGTGTATGTGGGGTGGGGGAGGTGGGAAGGAGCTTCAGCACCAAGGGCTTCCTGGATGAGATCATGCCTAGGCTGGGCATCCTTGAAGGGCAAGAGCAGTCCAACAGAGAAAGGTGGCAAGAGCATTCTGGGTAAAATGCAAGAGAGAGAACAAGGCTTGTGGGGAGGGAACAGCCAGGCCTGTGGCAGGAGCCAGAGCAGCTCAGCATTGCTCATTCCTGGCAGGGGTGGGTGAGAGGGGGAAGGAGGAGGTCTGAGAAGCCAGTGTGGGGAGGCTGGTTTGAGTTCTGGGGATGTTGGTTATTTACCCATCCACAGCCCAGGTCCCTAAATAATCTGCCAGGATGGAGTTTTCACAGCCCTGCTGAAGTGAGAAAACTATGGACATCTAATTTAAAGGATTTTTTTTTTTCCTGAGATTATACAGGGTTCGGCAGAAGTAACACTGTAACATCATAAGGCTTGCTTTGTCTCACATGAGATGGACAGCAATTTGAACATTTCACCTAAAATGTCATATAGTGTGCTGGGTGTGACAGTGTTATGTTACAGAATTGCATGCTTATGATTTGGTAAAAAAATATTTGGTACAGATTACCAGATCACAAAAAGGAGTGTTATTTCTGCCAGGCCTGTGTTTTTTCTTTTCTTACTCTTCCATTACAGTGACCTTTTTCTTTATGAAAGTCAAATCTGAATATAGATGAAAGCTTTCCAAAAGATGAGGATCTATTTTAAATTATTAAATTTATCCATCACAGGCTTCATCAAACACACAGCCTGAGCAAGTTAAAAAAAAAAAAAAAATCTGGAGCCATCCTTTCCTCCCAAATTCAGATGCTGCAGGTTAACCTGGTGTCTTCTTCTAGGTTGATGTGCTATTCATTCTAACCTGGCTTTATTGCAAAACTTAGAGGGAAAAAAATACATGAATGAATAAGCATGTGGGATGAGGGTGAGGAGGGACCCCTCCTTTGGAACTCTGAAAATTTGGCAGGCACTATGCTGGGCTCTTGAAATGTTAATAGATTTCTCTCGTTCAATCTGCACAGGTGCGCTGTTGGGCAGCACCAGGAGCCCGTACCCACAGGGAGCCGAGGAGCAGTGAGGCCTCAAAACGTGTCCTTGGCCATAAGGTCAGTAAGGTGGTAGAGATGGGATTTGAACCCAAATCTGTCTGGCTCTAAGGCCCTTGCAAAGGCCCAGTATATATCTGACTTCCCATCTGCTGTTTGCCCCATGTCCTGTTAGGCAAGTCCCAAATCTAGAGAGAAGTGTGCTTTGGGCAACGAGGCCACTATTTGAGAGGTCACCTGAAGGAATCTTCTCCCCATATCCTCCACCATCAGATTATTCTACTGCACTTGGAAGAGGAGAGGGAGAGAGGAGAAAACCAATAAGATCCAGCACATTGACTCGGGATAGCTCTGAGGAAAGAAGGCAATGCTCAACCTATCAGGTACCTTGATTTCTCAGGGCTTTTCTTACCTCAACTATCCTGCAAAACAGACATGGTGGTTTATAGACTATCTTCCTTGGAGCCTTAGAGATCTGCAGAAGTGCATCATGGGTAGTCACAGGTAGGAAAGCCGATGGGGGTCCACCCCCATCTCCAACCAATAGAGCACTCCAGCTCTAACAACAGGTGTAAGATTGAGACTGCCACAAAACAGGACGAGCCGATCTCTAAGATTCTCGTCCATCTAACTCAAGAATTTTGTTAGACAGCAAGAAAGTGTTTATAAGGACTCATAAAGTAAATGAGTAGTCTACTATTATCTTGCGTAAAGGAAGTCTGGAGTTCAGGGTCAGGCTGGTTGCTGCATAGATCGACAATAACCGGGCTTCCTTTCTTTTTGCTCCACCATTCTTAGTACTGCCTGTGGGCTCCCAGCCTCACAGTTCCTAAGTAGTAACTGAGCATCTAGCTACATGGGTTTGCATACCCACATGCATGAATATCCAGAGACGTCCCGGAATCTCTCCAGCCACCATGTCTGCGAAGTCTTCCACAGGCAGAGATAGTAATTCCCACCTCTGTTGACCACTCCACTACCTGTCAAGTGTTCTGTTGGCCACATTCTATTATATGTCAGCTCTCTACTTGTCACATGCTCTGGGCTCCTGCCATGGACACTGTGACTGACTCCCGTTTTGGTTCCTGGCACCTGACCCAGCACTTAGTGCCCATCAAGAGTGGGGTATTGTGGGATGGGTGGTCGATGCATGAATTGCTGCATCATCTCACGGCCCACAGCCCGTCTCTAATGAATGAGCTAGACAGTTGGGCCATATCTGTTTCCCCAGGGGAAAGGGAGGTCGAAGCAGGACACTGCTGATCGCCTGCAGGTCTAGAGCTCCAGGACAGGGCTGAGTGGCAGGTAGATTGGGGGATCCTCAACATTAGGTGGGAGCTAAATTTATGGGGTAGATTGAGATCACAGAATAGACCAGTGGAGGAAAGAAAGTGACGGGGACTCTAAGAAGTGGACAGAAAAAGAGGATGCAGCCAAGGAGACTGAGGAGTGAAGAGACGGGATGAGAGCTAAGGCAGAAGAGGGCCTCAGGCAGGAGCCATGGGCAGCAGCATAAAAACCGTGGTGAAGTCAGTGAGCGTCGACGCCCCTCTTGACCAGAGAGTTCTCGGGCACCAGCTGAACTTGAATCCTAATCCTCACTCTCAATATCCTCTGGAAGAAGCACATTTTCAAGGTCAGAGGAATCTGTTCCCCAGCTCCAGCCCCATCTACCCATCATATCTCCCCTCTATAAGGTCATTTTATCTACAGCAAAAGCCACTTACAACTATAATAAAATATGTATTTAAGGGGGGAGGCAATTTTTGCTGCAGAGGCTTTATGGCTGACTGGTCAGAGCTGAGGGCATTAAGGCCAAAATCATACCGTGACTCATGGGGGCAATCTGAATCCGAGTCAGATCTCAAGCTGGGGTTGTGAGTACAACAGCGTTTCCCAAAGCACATGTCAAGCAGCACGAGCTATAGGGAGATGATGAGGGGGGAAAAAAACGACTGCAAAAGAATCTGTGGTTAAGGAAGAATCAGGAAATCAGAATCAGCTCGCTGAGCCAGAGACTGAACGAAAGAATCAAGAGTAAGAAAAGCTCCAGTCTTGGCCCACAAGAGGGTGGAGCAGAACGACAGCGCAGCAGTGTGAAAATTATGATAGTCACAGAGACAAGGTGCCAAGAGGGCCCTGGGGAAGGAGAGCTGCCTCCTATGGGGAAACCTAGGACAATGCCCCGGACTGGGGTGTGTGCCTAGCACCCAATAGCCATTCCTGTTCAAGCTTGTCCAACCTGCGGCCCGTGGGCTGCGTGTGGCCCAGGTTGGCCTTGAATGAGGCTCAGGTTGACCTTGAATGAGGCCCAACACGAATTTGTAAACTTTCTTAAAACATTATGAGATTTTTGTGTGAGCGTGACCTTTTTTTAGCTCATCAGCTGTCTTTAGTGGTAGTGTATTTTATGTGTGGCCCAAGACAATTCTTCCAATGTGGCCAGAGAAGCCAAAAGCGTGGTCACCCCTGCATAGATCTAGATTTAGATTCGGTTTAGATAGGATTGGAGCTGCTGTGGGAAGTATGGCAGATAGGGAGGCGGGATGGTGGGTCATGTGGGGCAGACGAAAACACTAGAACAATAGCCTGGAGTGTAGGGTTAGTTCTGCCAGCAGGTGGTTAAAAGGTGGGGGTTGTGAGGCTTTAGCTTTGTGTTCTCAGCATCTCCCCAGGGAAGGAAGCACTACTTACACCCTCGTGCTGTTTCAGGGCACAGCCCTGGAATGAAACAGGACCCACTGTCCTCATCAATGCCAGCTTTTGACTGAGAATGGGCCGAGACTGGGGCCAGGCAGCCCGAATTCCCACCTGGACAAAGCAGACACCCAAACTCCCGGGGCCTAGGCACCCGTGCGGGGCCTGCTCAGTTCAGAGTCCCCGTTCCGGGGAGCTACCAGCTCCTAGGCAGAGACCGCACTGCTTTTTCCGTGGCTGCTCCTTTGAGCGACAAGGATGGGGTGCCGGTGTCTCCTCTCAGATGACACTCAGACAGCCCCACTGCTGTGCACTGTCACCATCCCACGGTCTTCCCCTCAGTCCCTACTCCAGGCCAAGGGAGCAGGAGACGCCGTGTCCTCGGTTTAAAAGGCCTGCGAGCTCTTGGGTAGGAAGGAAGTATGGAAAGAGAGGTACCGACGGAGAATGTCTATGGAGAGTACCAACGCCCAGCACGGAGCCTCTGGAAAGACTTCAAATGAGTCTTCGCGTTCACAACATAACATGAAACAAAGTTTGTGAGTCAGGGAGACTTTTGGGATTGCAGTCTTGGCTCTACAATCTATCTGCTGGTCAGATTGGGCTGAATGCCTAGCATGGTACAGTGATCTCTCCATTAACCAGAACTCAAGCAACCTATTCCAGTTAGTGGAGAGTCTACTTCCATTTATCTGGCATCTACCAATCCCAATGGGTGCCTCGGAGTCCACTGTATAACTTAGTCTCCTCTTCTGTTAAATGGAGATTATCATATCTACTTTAAAAGTAGTTGTGAACCTTCATTGAATAATGGGTATAAGCACTTAACATACTGCCTGGCACCTGGTAAGTTCTTAATTAGTCCTCAGTGTGAAAACCACTGCCCTACTTATCTAGTCTGTTCCTTTTATACCAAACTGGTGGGCACACACATTCATAACCTTTGATCTAGTTATTCCCCTCCCAGGAAGCCACCTTAAGAAATTACACAATCAAAAGAAACAAGAGATACAGGCATAAGGATATTCTTTGCATCATTAATAACAATAGAAAAAAAAAGGACTAGAACAGTGAAAGGATGAAGTACATTTATTATAAAACATTCATTTTATGGGCAATTCCACAACTATTAAAAATTGTTACAGAGACTAGCCAAAAGAATTTTGAAAAAGAAGAACAAAGTTGGAGGATTTACAAAACCCAATTTCCACACTTACTATTACAAGGCTGCAAAAATCAAAACTTAAGTAGACACAAATGAACCAAAATTGAAAGCCCAAAGTAAACTAAAGCAATTGATCTTTGACAAAGGTTTCAGGGCAATATGATGGGGAAAAGATAGTCTTTTTATAAATATTGATGGGTCAATTGGAAATCCACATGCAGACAAACAAACAACTTAGACCATTTATTATACCAGATACAAAAATTAACTCAAAATGGATCATAGGCCTAAACATAAGAACTAAAACTATACAACTTTAAGATAAAACAAAGAAGACAATCTTTGTGACCTTGGATTAGGTATGTTACCAAAAGCATGATTTGTAAAAGGAAAACATTGACATTAAAGTGAAAAACTTTTCCTCTTCTAAAAGATATCACTGGGGATGCCAGGATGGCTCAGTGGGTTAAGCGCTCGCCTTTCAGCCCCTCCGAGGATCGAATCCCGGCCCTAGCCCGTGCAGACCCATATGCTAAACTGGGGTGTGCCCCCTGTTTGGTTCTTGCTGGGGCTCGCCTCCCATGTGGGAGACCTCCACCTGGTTCCCGCTCTATACAGCCTCCCACCCACCTGTGTGAAATGAAACTATGTCGAAAACTGATGATGTACAACTATGGAGACTGTTCTGGGCCCTCTCCCTTCTCTCAGTCTCTCTGTCTCTGTCAAAAACAATAAAATAAATCTTTAAAAAAAGATACCACTAAGAAAAAGAAAAGAAAAGCCACAAACTGGGAGAAAATATTTGCAGGTCAGATATCTAACAAAAAAATGTAGTAAGTCCAAGATGTACCAAAAAAAAAAAACACCTTACAACTCAGTAACAAGAAGACAAACAACCTAATTTAGAAACAGACAAAAGATCTGAATAGTCATTTCACCAAAGAAGATATACAAAAGACTAATAATACACATGAAAAGATATTCCACATCATTAGTTATTAGGGAAATGCACATTGAAACTAATAAAATACCACTTTCCACCCACTTTAAATATTACAATCAAAAAGAAAGATAATAACAAGTGTTGGCAATGATGCAGAGATATTGTCACCTTTGTGCATTGCTATATATATGAAGTTGAATGAAAAATAGTGTAGCCACTTTGGAATAGATTGGTAGTTTCTTTAAAAAGTGAAACACAGAATTGCCATATGAATCAGCAATTCCACTCTCAGTTATGTGGTCAGAAAGAATGGAAAAGTATGTCTACACAAAGACATAGATGTTCACAGCCGCAGTATTCACAATAACCAAATATTGGAAGTGATCCAGATTTCTAACACCTGGTAAGTAGATAAACAAATGTGGTATATCCATACAATAGAGTATTGTTCAGCAATAAAAAGAAGCAAGCTACTGATACGCACTACAATGGGGATGGATCTCAAAAACTTTTTGCTAAGTGAAATAAGCCTGACACAAATCTACATAAAATTTCTAGGAAATACAAATCTGAGTGATGCCTGCACAACTCTATAAATTTACTAAAAGCTCTAAAATTGTGCCATAAAATGGGTAAATTTTATGGCATGTGAATTATACATCAGCATAATACTTTAAAAATTGTTATGAAGATTGCATAGCAACATGAACGAATTGCATGACATGTTAAGTAAAAACAAGAAAAACGAATGCAAAATACCTAAGTATTTAAAATACAAAGCACATAAATGATTACCACCATGGATGAATCAGAATGAAGATGAAGGAACCATGGAGCAATAAAAGTTGCCATATTAGAAAAATTTTTGGTCTTTTAACAAAATGTTCTTTAATTATTTTTTGTTATATTACAAAAGACAAAAGCTGAGACAAGCTGGTTTGTGTTTGGCTTTGCAGGGGGTGGGGAAAGAGATGATGACACCTCCTAGTTTTCCTATTCTTTTCTTCTGCATTGCTAGAGAGCTTTACAAATATTAGCTTGTTAATCCTCAACAATCCACAAAGTGGGCAGAGAATATCACCTCCCTCACTTTGCTTATTCACGTTCATTTAAAGGCATAATTAAAAAAAAAAGTATGACAAAGGTTTTATGTGAAGCCCATTATAATCATGTTTTATATGTTCTAAATCCCCACATACCCACACACCAGAATAAATGGATTACATTTTAACCACCTCCTCCAAATTAGGTTATTCATGTCCCATTCTCATTGTCCTCTTATCCATTCTGAGCTAAAGCAGAGGTGTCGTGTTACTTTAGCTTCCCAACAACAACAACAAAAATACTAGGTGGGCCCAAACAAGGATTTTTCTTTTTTTGTGCTACCCTTCAGTGATCTGGGCAGTAGAAATGAATGTCCAGGCACCAGCTTTTCAGCTCACGTTGTTCTGGTGAGGACTGACTATCTCTCCATCATAAAAGATGAGATCCCATGTTACAGAACAAAATGATTCCTAAATAACAAATCCCCAACAGTCTACAGGACTATACAAATCCCACTGTATGTGCCTAAAATGCTTTGTCCCATCGTATCTACCTTGATCTTTTCAGGACTAGCATCCTTTATAACCTTTTCCCTTTTACTTCTCTTTGAGTACCCCGCCCCCATAGAGTAAAGCATCCTCTCCCCTGTGCTCTAATGGGTACAGACCTCTATTTTTGTCCTTATCAGCCTGTATTCTCAAGCGTATTTGCCCATGTGCTTGTCTCCCTCTGTTAGACTATGGATTCATTGAAAAGCAGGTAATGGGGAAGCCGGGATGGCTCAGCGGGTTAAGCGCTCGCTTTGAAGTCCCAAGGACCTAGGATCGAATCCCCACTCCAGCCCAGGCGGACCCACATGCTGAACTGGGGTGTGCTTCCTGAATGCGGTGAGGCCCCCAGTTCAGTTCAAAAAAAATAAAAGAAAAGGAGGTAATAGCACAATCATCTTTGAATCCCAGCACACAGTGATGTCAGCGATGATGATGATGATGGGGATGATGATTGTATTAGTTTGCTAGGGCTTGCTGTGTCAAATACCACAGACCATGTAGCTTAAACAACAGGAATCCATCTTTTCTGTTGTGGAGGCTAGAAATCAGGGTGTCGGGAAGGTGAGTTTCATTCGGAGGCCTCTCTCCTTGATTTGTATCTTCCACATGGTCTTCCCTCTGTGTGTGTCTGTGTCTTACTCTCTTCTCATAAGGACACTAGTCATATTGGATCAGGGCCCACCCATATGACCTTGTTTTACCTTAATTATGTCTTTAAAGGCTCTATGTCCAAATACAGTCACATTCTGAAGTGCTAAGGATTAGGACTTCAACATATGAGTTTGGAGGGGAGTTACAATTCAGCCCATAACAATGGTAATGAAGATGATAACAACTACCATTTATTGAGTGCTTACTCTATTCAGGGCCTTGACATTCTACCAGGTATCTCTTTTATTCTTTAATTTCCCTATAATTATGATGAATAAAGAGTCATTCCTGGTTTACAGATAAAGAAACCAAGGCTTAGAGCTAATAGGTAGTGGAAATGGGATTCAATCATAATTTATTTTGCCTCTAGAATTATACTTTTTTTAATTGTTGAATTTATTGGGGTGACATTGGTTGGTAAAAATTACATAGGTCCCAGGTGTACAATTCTACATGACATTGTCTATGCATTGCCTGATGTGCTCACCACCGAGTCAGCTGTCTTTCCCTCACCATATATTTGATGTCTCCTCCCTACTCCCCATCCCCCAGCTCTCCCACCCTTCTCCCCACTTACCCTCAGGTAACCACTAAACTATTGACTGTGTCTATGAGTTTTTGTTTCTTTGTTACATTCAATTTTATATTCCATCTATAAGTGAGGTCATATGTTTCTTGATTCTTTCAGTCTGACTTATTCGCTTAATAAGATGGCTTCAAGGTCCATCCATGTTGTCACAAATTGCTGTATTTCATCTTTTCTTACTGCTGAGTGGTATTCCATTGTGTAAATGTACCACAACTTCTTTATCCAGTCATCTATCAGAGGACACTTTGGTTGTTTTCGTGACTTGGCCACCGTGAACAGTGCTGCAATGTACGTTGGGGTACATATCTCTTTGCATATTAAGGTTTTCAGGTTTTTTGGGTAGATACCCAGGAGAGGGATTGCTGGGTCATATGGCAATTTCATTTCTAGTTTTTTGAGGAATCTCCACACTGCCTTCCATAGTGGTTGTACCAGTTTACATTCCTACCAGCACTGTATGAAGATTTTTTTCTGCACAGCCTCTCCAGCACTTGTTATCCCTTGTCTTGTTGATTATAGCCATTCTACTAGGTGTGAGGTGGTATCTCATTGTGGTTTTAATTTGCATCTCTAATCGCTAGTGGTGTTGAGCATTTTTTCATGTATCTGTTAACAATTTGTATGTCTTAATGAAAGAAGTACCTGTTTAATCTTTTGCCTATTTTTTAATGGGATCGTTTGTTTTGTTGTTGTTGTTGAGTTGTATGAGTTCTTTATATATTTTAGATACTGGCCCCCTTAACAGAGGCATTGTTTGCAAATATTTTCTCCCATTCAGTTGGTTTTCTTTTTACTTTGTTGATGGTGTCCTTTGCTGTGCAGAAGCTTTTTAGTTTGATATAGTCCCATTCATTTATTTTTGCATTTACTTCCCTTGCCTTTGAGGTCAAGTTCATAAAGTGCTCTCTGAACCCAAGGTCTATAAGTTTACTACTAATGCTTTCTTCTGTGCAGTTTATTGTTTCAGGTTTATGTGGATGTCTTTAATCCACTTTGAGTTAATTTTGGTATATGGTGACAGTTCACAGTCCAGATTCATTCTTTTGCACTTGGTTTTCCAATTTTCCCAGCACTGTTTACCTTTTCTCTGTTGTATAATTTTTGCTCCTTTGTCAAAAATTATCTGTCCATATATTTGTGGGTTTATTTCTGGGTTTTTAATTTTGTTCCATTGGTCTGTATGCCTATAATTCTGCCAATACCAAGCTGTTTTGATTATTGGTGCTTTGTAGTATAGACTAAAGTTAGGGAATGTGATTGATGCCTCCAGTCTTATTTAGTTATTTTTTTTCATAGGATTGCTTTGGCAATTCGGGGTCTTATATGGTTCCATAGATTTTTAAATCTATTTCTAAAAAGAATGTGGGATTTTGATGGGGATTGCATTAAGTCTGCATATTGCTTTGGGTAATATGGCTATTTTAACTACGTTGATTCTTCCGATCTATGAACATGGAACATCTTTCCATGTCTTTGTATCTTCTTCAATTTCTTTTGATAGTGTCTTATAGTTTTCTGTGTATAAGTCCTTCACGTTTTTTATTAAGTGTATTCTTAAGTGTTTTATTCTTTTTGTTTTGATTGCAAAAGGTATTGTTTTTCTCATTTCTTTTTCTGAAGTTTTGTTGTTTGTATATAAAAATGTTGTAGATTTTTGTACATTGATTTTTGTATCCTGCAATTTTGCTGTATTCATTTATTATTTCTAATAGGTTTCTGGTGGAGTCTTTAGAGTTTTATATAAAGGGTCATGTCATCTGCAAAAAGGGACAGTTTAACTTTTTCACGCCCAATTTGAATGCCTTAGAATTACACTCTTAATCATGACACTGCACTACCTGGTATATAATAGGTGTGTAATTCATGTTTGAAGAAAGTGTGACCAAGTAGATGAATGAAATAATCAATATCATAGGTATGTAACATTTAGATTCAGTTATACCACAGACCATCTCATAGTTCCAAAAACTTAACAAAAATTACACATGTAAAAGTTTGATAGATGATTATTCTAAAAAGTAACTTTTTACCTTTTAGTGTTGGGTTTTTGCAAAAACTGGTTTTTAAAGGGATTCTACAAAAATTTAAATCTAGTACTTTCTTGTTTAAAAATAAGTATTGAAGTCCTATCATCAAAGAACTTCAGAGCTGGGAGAAGTTTCACAAATCATCCAGTTCAAACTTCTTCTACAAATGAGACAATAAAGGCCCAGTGAGATTTGCTGAGTTGCCATTACTTTATTAGACTGATAACCCATGGTTAATTATGCATTATTGTCCCTATTAGTTATCACCACTGAGCTCGTAGGTGTAGAGTGATTAGGTTTTCATTTCAGATTAGGTTTTCATTTTCTCCAAGATCATTTCAGAGTAGTTGAGGTGTTAGACATGTGAGGAGGCAGTAGAAAGGGTTAGACACCTTCTAACTTCCTTTTTACCCACTTGCCTTTTTTCCACTGTAGCTCATTCAAACCAGAGTAAAGGGGCTTTGTTTTCCTACATGTTGGCTGGAACCATCACTGATGAAAGGCAAGGCAAAGCTCTGCAAAATTCTCAGGAAGATGAGGCACACACATGGAGTGGTGCCAGGGAACCGACTCAGTCACCGTGTTCCCGACAGTGTCTCCCATGGGGTGCTGGGTCCTACACCAGAA
>PVKE010024663.1:0-23635 GCA_004027555.1 Craseonycteris thonglongyai | reverse complement strand
TATAGGTGGAATATAAAAGTGAAAGTAACAAAGACACAGAGACCTATGGACACACTCAATAGCTTGGTGATTGCCAGAGGGAGGGGGAGGAGGAGGGAGGGAGAGAGGGAGGGAAGGTGGGAGAGGGCACCAGCATTATGGACACACTCAATGGTTTGGTGGTTACCAGGATAGGGGGGAGGAGCGGGGGGACAGTTGTAGGGGGAGGTGGGAGTGGGCACTAGATATAAGGTGATGGAAGGGGAGCTGATACTGAGTGATGTGCACATAATACGATGCATGAATGATGTGAGGTGGACTTGTACATCTGTAAACTGTCTAATTGTTACCAACCAATGTAACCTCATCAAATTTAACAATAAATTAAAAAACAAACAAACAAACAAAAAAACTCCTGGCATATCATAGGGCATAATTAAGATCAGTTACCTTTGGCCAAAGCCTTGGGAACATGTCTCTCTTTCTGCAAGTTTGAGAAGAGTTCCCATTTCACAAAGCTAAGCCATAAAGTGAATATCCACAACTATCTTCAGTCACACCTTTGCATGAAATGCAGAATATCACAAGCAAAAGTTCCTCATGCAGGTGCTCCAATGGGGACGTCTCCACCACTGAGATGGACATTAGGAAATCTGCTCCCAGCATTCAGACCAACTCAGTGAAAACACATGATAGGACAACTCACTGTATTTCCTCCACAGACAATGGAGCAAGATAGCTTCCTGAAAATTTCCAAGAAGACTACCAGCTTTGAAAAATCCAATGCTTTGTGTTTTTGTTGTTGTAGCTGCTTTGTTTTTGTCTTGTTTTCAGTTTTTCTTGTGCAAAACAAACCTGTAGTCTTTAATAGCCCCAGGATGGGGGCCACTGGATCTACTCTCTAAGCATCACAGGTGTGAAGGGTTTAGCAAGAACCTATGTTGCTTCAGGTAATCCATGCACACATTAGACGGGGGAAAAAAATAACCCCTTCCTTCTAAACACCAGGTCCTTTCCATGCAAATAACTCAGTACAGATAACTTGAAACTATAAAGTTTGACCACCTCCATGGCTGTGAATAAAAAAGAGACTTGTCAAAAGCATTAGACCCAGGGAAGAATAAAGGATGCTTGTTATTTATAGAAGCTGGCAATTAAGACAGTGTCTGTGGGTAAGCAAAGAAAGCAGGTTCTTGACAATTTCTTTGAACTTAATTCTTCGGGGTTTATTTGATATCTTTGTCAGCACCAGGCAGGGGGCTGGGGTAACTTCTGCAGAGGTCTCATCTCGTAGGAGCCAGGCACCGCATAAGCCACTTGGGTGCTTCCATCAGACAGAAACCACCAGAGGCTTATGCTTTATCACATATAAACCCCTGTCCTGGAAACCAAACAACAACAACAAGAAAAACACAGAGCACCGGATTTTATATTCCAACAAAGGAAAAACCAAAATAAAGCTATTAGTCAACCCCTGCTGAGGTAACTATATAGAGCGGATTTGGCTTAAATCATCACACCTGTACTGTATGTATTTATGATAGGAACTATGCTAGGCCCTGAGATACAAAATGTTATGGCAGATGTCTAATGAGAACATATTCTTTCTTCACGCATTAGCCGAATAATAACTAAGACACAGTCTCTGTCACTGAGGGGCTCACAGTATCTATTTACCTTTGTGTGTGACCAGCGTGTGTATGTATTGCAAGAGCAAATGAGATAGACCAATATTAAACAAATAGAATACAAATTTATAAATTCTATTGACAAGTAACATATATAGTACATTATTAATATACGATCTGTGTGTATTATATAGGACATACATTAAAAATGCTGTATTCATTAATGGCATAAAAGGAGCTGTATTCATTAATGGTATAAAAAATAACTATAAAAACATAAAAAAGAAACAATTAATTTTACCTCAATCAATTGAGAAAACCTCACATAGGAGATAAATTTTAACAGTTCCTAGAAGGGTGAGTCCAATTCTGCCAGTTGAAAAAATAGTAGAAGAAAGTGTTTTTGGTCAGAACAATTCTTTGTGCACATTTACATAAATAAACAATGACAATGATGCCTCCTTTAGAACTACAGCTACAATCATCACTAAATTAATATTTGTTACAGGATAGGTGATAATATATATTTGGCTGTAATTTACTCAAGGAAATAGGTATGTAACAAAAAAGATAAGTATTAATCAGACTATAATAATATTTACCCAGTCGTTTATAATAGATCAGTGAGGTAGAAATGTATTGAAAATAAAGTTTAATAGTCAAAATTTTGTCTGTGTAAAGAGAAAATTTCT
The DNA here is from genome assembly GCA_004027555.1 of Craseonycteris thonglongyai. Taxonomy (NCBI): domain Eukaryota; kingdom Metazoa; phylum Chordata; class Mammalia; order Chiroptera; family Craseonycteridae; genus Craseonycteris; species Craseonycteris thonglongyai. Next base: position 21,336 of record PVKE010024663.1, on the reverse strand, counting down.
AAGACTAATTTTAATAATCTATTCATTCACTGATATAGTCTTTCATTAAATTGTTTTTATTGAACACCTACATGATGTCTAGCAGTCATTTAATTAAACTCTCCTTGAGGATCCATTACTTGCTCATTAAGTTGTCTTAGATGACTTTCCAGTGAGAGCTCACATCTAGTCTGTGACAGACAAACAAATAACATCAATTCAGTATGATAACCCTATTGTTAAGGTATTATCATTTTGGAAGACAAAAAAGATCAACTACTAGACTTGCTAAAAATGTATTAACCAAATTGGGCATGAGTATACAGTGAAATGATTTTCATATAGTAAGTATGACATGCACCTTTTGTGTGTGTGTGTGTGTATGTGTGTATATATATATAATATTTCCATTTATTGAGGCTCTACTATGTGAAGTCACAATGCTCAGCTCTTGACATAGGTTACTTCATTTTATCCTCATAACAATTCTATAAAGTAGGAGTTATTAGCCTCCTTTATAGAGGAAGAGAATGAGGCCCATAAAGTTTAGGTAACTTACACAATTAACACTACTAGTAAGAATATGAACTAGATTGTGAGAAAGATCTTATGCTCTTCATTTCAATCGTCCTATTTGGCCCTTTCCGTTATAAGAAACAGAGGCCACATAAAATGAGATGCATGGTAGAACCACCCTTCTACCTTAGAGATGGATTATTCACACTCTTCATTCTACAGAGGAAGAAAGAGGCTGGTTCTGTTACCTTAGTTACCAGGGGTTTATTTTGCTATTAGTACAAAAAGCACATGTATGCAAGAGTGTTCGTGCAACCTGTGAGTGGATCCAAAATAAATGCTAATTATTCCCAATCTAATACAGAGACCAGAGTAGACAAAATGCAAATGAGAAATTGAAATCCAAGGGCAAGATTCTAGATTCTTGACTTCCATTTTATTTCATCTCGTTTCTCTATTGTACCACACTGCCTCACTTCTAGATAATTATGATTCCCTATGAAAAAATTACATTATTTAAAGCATCCAAAGTGAATAAAAAAAATATATATATATACTTTTAAAAAAATTTTTTACAAAAAAGACACTTAGGCTTTTCTTTGATTTCTCTTCCAATGACATAGGTTTGGAACTTGAAAATACTAAACTTACATTAGCTTTGCAACTGGACCATTTTTCTTTGCAGATTTTGTTCTTAGTTTTCTCCCTTGAATTTTGAATACTGCTTTGTATTCCAAAGCTCCACAAACCTTTTGGCCCTTAAATGCAACTTTAAAGATTCTCTGATGAAAGGAATATTCTAATAATTCCGTAGTAACTGTTTCTTTATTGTGTCACAATGTACAAATATGCTGCTTTCAAAAAAATAGTTATAATAGAGTATCAAGATGAATTGTAATAGGCAACAAAAATATTCATTTTTGATAATGGGACCAACCCAACATCCTATACAATAAAGCCCTAAGTGGTAGATATTAGGAATGAAGGAAAAAGGCATTGTCATGAATAGGATGGTGCGAACTTCACGTACTAAATAAAGAAACCCAAGTGTTTGAATCTGCACATTGAAGAACTAGGTGCTAAAGCATAAAGCCACTCACAGTGGCTGTGATTTGTCTAGCTAGTCAGTGTTTTTTATTATGTTTTTAAACTGAGAAATCAAGGTGCTGCTTTTTTCAAAAGGGAAGTCACACAAAATGTTCTCCTCTTTATTTGATAAATTATGCTGTCTACCGGAGCTCGACTACAGTAAAACAGTGAGGAGGAGCAGTTCTTGTCGTTCACCCATTTGGTGTTGGGGTTCCTCTAAGAGAACTCGCAGCATGGCCCCCAAACCAGGCCTTACCCTGCAACCCTGTTACTGAGGCTTCCAGGAAAAATTACAGAGCCATGCAAATCCTGTGCTTCTGCAAACCTTTGACCTGCTCTTAAAGCTGATAGAAAGCCTAGGAAGCTACCCTTTCCATTTTCCTTCAGAGTCTATACCAACCATGACTACACTCTTCTTCTTCTTCTTTTTTTTTTTTTTTAAAATTTATTTTATTGTTTGACAGAGAGAGACAGAGAGAAGGGAGAAGGCCCTGAGTAGTCCCCACAGCTTCACATAATCAGTTTTGATATAGTTTTGTTCCATACAGGTGGCTGTGGGGCCATGCAGGGCGGGAACTGAACTGGGGGCCTCCCACATGGGAAGCACACCCCAGCACGTGGGTCCACATGGACCAGGGCCAGGACTCCATTTGCAGACCCTGTGGCCATAAGGCAAGTGCTCAGCCTGCTGAGCCATCCCAGCACAGACCCCCAACCACATTCTTTGAATCCCTAACATCATCTCCTCTCTCCTGTACAGAACAAATAGAAGGTATCAAGTAGGAACTCCCTTCGCTTCTAGTTGATTTTCCCTGTATGGGGACTCAAGGTGTGAGTATTCTAGTACCTTCTATTCTAAAACTAATGTACCCCCTGAGCTGAGAATCCCATCTAGCCTTTCACGTCCTGAGTAACTTTGTTAACTCCACCTCTTAGCTTTATTTTAACTTTTCCCTTTGTCATTGCTCCAGAAAACTCTTGACACTTGCTCCATCCATTCGACACCTGTTACTCGTTCCTTCTCTCATTCCTCCACTGAAATCACCTGGTGGAAGTCACTAATGAGTTTCTAATTACGGAACGAAAAAGAACTAACTCTCTCTCTCTCTCTCTCTCTCTCTCTCTCTCTCTCTCTCTCTCTCCGCCCCCCCACTCCCCCCCTCTTTGTTGTAGATACCATCAGGAATGTCAGAATTTTGTCATGAGACCACACATTCTAATCACTGAATTGAGACCATTATTTGGAGTTAAAAGGTTCAGAAAAGCAAGGGCCAACCAGGGAGTTCATCCAAAGTGAAGGATAGCAGGAGAGGTCGAGAGAAATTAAGAAACATCCTGATGTTCTATCACTAGTAAATAGTACATCAGGACTTTGAAGTCAAGCAGCAAGGTTCCTGCTTGCTTAGGTTCTCACTAAATGGCTATTCATAGTCTCTTAAAAATAAATATATTTTCTCCCACTATCCTTTGCTTTGGATGAACACTCCAGTTGGACCCTATTTTTCTGAACCTTTAACTCAAAATTTTATATATATAAAAACAGTAGACTCTCAGTTAACCAGCACCCATGACGACTGGTAGATGCCAGATAAATGTTAGCAGACTCTCTGTTAACCAGAATTCAAGCAACCGGCACTCTCAAGCAACCAGCAAAATCTCAAGCAACCGGCAAAAGAAATGTTCCCAATTGTGTGAGTGCCGGTTGCTTGAGTTCCAGTTAACAGAGAGTCTATAACAATGTGCTTCAGTGGCTTTCCTCATAAGTACATACTGATCCCAGTGTTTAAAAGTTGCCTTATATTCTATTGTGTAGATATACTATTACGTATTTAATAGTCACATATCAATGGGCATTTAGGTTGTTTTCAGCTTCTGCTATAGTAAAAAATGTTGCAACAGACTTCCTCATAGATATATTCTGTGTACTTGTGGAAGTACATGTGCACACTAAATTCCTAGAAATAAAATTACTGAGTCAAAGAGTCTATGCTTTATGAAAAGTGTGGGTGCTATTAATTGCTCTCCAAAAAGATTGTACCAATTTGCATGAAAGTTCACAGAACCTTACTTGACCTTCTGTGCTATTTGACTTGGTTGATGTCATCCACCTTCTCAATGCCTTCACTTTTATGGCACCATTTTCTTCCAGTTGAACCTCTTGTATTCTGACTACTGTTTCTCAGGTCTCTTTAAGGCACCTCCATCCTCTCCTTAAATTCTGGGTGTCCCTGGGGCTCAACTCTTTTGGTCTACAGTTTCTCCCCAAGTAATTGCATCCACACCTACTGTTTCGACTATGGGTTTTATGTGCCTATGCTGTCTAATAAATCTGGTTCAAACATATCTTCTTTGCTCTCAATTTTTGTACCACATTGCTTTCTAAAATATGTGCCCTTGGACATTTCATAGGCAATTTGATTTCAAATGCCAAAAGCTGATTTCATCACCTTCCTCTTCAAATCTGTTCTCTCCTATTTTGCCTATAATAGTGAACCAACTATGACCCAATTAGTCTCCTGAGGTAGAAGCCTGGGCATTACTCTGGATTTCCTCCATTAGCCCACACATTTCATCAAAAACCAATCATTGTTGAATGTATTTCCTCAATAACTCTCACATATCTCCTGTTCCTCTGTCATTGTTTATTATTGGACTATTATAAAGATCAGGAAACAGAAAAAATAAAAAACAAATACACAACCACGCAAATGTCTCATTTGGATTTGCATTAAACCTATGACTCACTTTGGAAAGAAGTGACATGTTTATAATATTTATTCTTCCAGGACATTTCCTCATCTTTTGAAATTGTTTATGCTACTTACTAATGTTTTATCACTTCTTTCAAATCATCTGGCTCTCATATTTTTAGACTAACCCACCATTTTCCTGTCTTCCCTCTAAAACTCTCCTACCATATATTAATACAGATTCTGCTCACATATTTACAGAGAGATTCTTGATGTCCCAGAGGACTTCTACTATTCTCTAATAATTATGACCACTACATTATTACTGGCATTAAAGCTTATATATACATCCTCGTGACTCTATGAGGTCTTCAAATATATATAAAGGAGACTGGATTGGCTCACAGAGTTTCTAGCATTAATGGTGCATTCCATGATCATGGGAGCAAGTTTATAGATGTCTCCAGTCCAGCTCATAAGATTATAGTTTTCCACATCACTGCTTACATTAAATCACAAAAACCCTCTCTCCCACTTGAAAATAAATAATAAATAAATAAATAAATAAATAAATAAATAAATAAAAGAAAACAATGCCTTATGACTTACACTTTCCATCACGTCAATATAAGAACATACAGGCCATAGTCTTTTATCTAATACCAACAGCCCTATCTTTTTCTTTTTTTAATTTATTTTTATAGTTTCTGACAGAGAGAGAGAGAGAGAGAGAGAGAGAGATACAAAGATAGAAGCAGGAGGGAGAGGGGGAGATACAAAGATAGAAGAGGGAGGGCCCAGAGCAGTCTCTATAGTTGCACATCGGTTTTTCCACATAGTTTCATTCCACAGGTGGGGGCGGGGCTGCACAGGGCAGGAACTAGACCAGGGTCTCACCCTAGTGAGAACCGAACTGGGGGCACTCCCCAGTTCAGCATATGGGTCTGCAGGGGCTGGGGCAAGAATTTGATACTCAGTCCCCAGTGCTGTAAAGTGAGCGCTTAACCCACTGAGCCATCCCAACTTCCCCTCCATCTAAGTCCATATATCAACTACATGGGACCATCTCAAAAAGTGAGAGATTTACCAGTAGACAAGAGTGAGCTTGGCCTCCACGTATTTTGGAAGCTTCCATTTTTATTCATTTTATGACACATGGCATTCCCCTATGAGTACTGACAAGTTTTCTGGGTCTGGGCTTTACTGAACTCCTTGGTATCAAGGGTCACATTTAAGACCTCTTACAAGAATAGAATTAATAAACTCAGAATTACACAACTACTACAAAACAGGAAAAAGTGAAGAGGGATACAGTTTAACTCTGGTGGTCCGTTTTAATAGTTATACCAATAAAAATGACAATAATAATTATTTTTTGAGTACTTACTAAATATAGGGAACCAGGTTTAACTCTTATTGGCATTATTTCATTTAAATGTTTTAACTACCCTATAAAATAGTTATTATTCTCTTTTTAAAAAGTTATTTTATTATTTTTGAGAGATGGCAAGAGAAAGAGAGTGAGTGACAGAGACAAAGAGAGACAGAGGGAAGGCGGGAAGGCCCAGAGCATTCTCCACAGTTATACATCATTGGTTATGACATAGTTTCATTCCATAAAGAATGTGGGGCCATGCAGGGTGGAAACCGAACTGGGGGCCTCTTGCATGGGAGGCGAGAACCTATGCCACCATCCAGGCGGTTACCAGTTGCCCTGCAATTCAGCATGTGGGTTTGCATGGGCAGGGCCAGAATTTGTAATAATTATTATTCTTAGCTTCATTTTATAGATGAGGAAACTGAAGCTTAAGAGATTAAGTGACTCCCCCGTCGTCAGCATTAATAAGTGAAGAAGTCTGGATATAAACTCAGGCAGTATGAATCAAGATTCAGTGTGTTTCACTAGATAGTACAGAATAATGGTGAGCTATAATAGAATCCAACCTGAAATTTTCATTAACGAAAGCTATGACTCCTCCTAAAACATGTAGAAGGAAATCCAGACCAGTTTCAATTCTACCTAAAGGCCCTTTTAAAAAGCTCTCTCATATTAAATTGTCATGAGCCTCTTGGTAACTTCCACTGTACACACAGCCCACTTGCAATTTTGAATGAACAGAACAAGACCAAAGTCTTCTGGTCAGCTCTTCCAGGGCAGGGACTATGGATCACTTATTTAATATTCAGCGTCTATAGCATAACAGCATATTCATAAATACTTGTTTCCTTAAAGAACTGAGAAGAGCCTACCACAGATTACTTTCCAAGGAGCGCAGGGGAGGGGGTTGCTATATGTCACTTGCTAGCTGTCCATCCTACTTTGGACACCTTGACCTCTTTGATCCTTAGTTCCTCACCTGGGATTGGTAATAAAGTATTATCTGGGCAATTATTAGGGCAATCTAACCATATAATGAACGTACAAAATTAACTTGGTCATCTTTTAATAGGTCCTGCCTTTTTCTTACCATTATTCTTATCTCTACAAAAGATCTTGCTGTTTTGTTTTGTTTTGTAATATTTATTTGCTTCCCTCACTTGCTGGCTGGTGAGTCCAAGGTCACATCCTGGATCTTACTGATTTTTGTACTTGGCACAAAGTAAATGTTTGTTTGGATCAAAAGCTACCTGACATCAACCTTTTGCTTCAGCACATTTGTCTCCTTACTACAGAGTGTCTGCTGGCGTGAAGTTAAGAGAGCTGTTTGCTGCCGTACTTCTCTCAGGATGCCCAGGTAGCTCTCTGGCTCTGGCTGATTATCTATCACTCTCTTCTTCCCCAATTTCTGTCGTTAACAGGACCCCTGACTCCTTATAGCCTGCATGTCCTACCTGTAGCCCAGGACGGCTTTGAAGGCCCAACACAATTCCTTAGAACATTATGAGATCTTTTTGTGACTATTTTTTTTCCAGCTCATCAGGCATCATTAGTGTTAGTGCATTTTATGTGTGGCCCAAGACAATTCTTTTTTTAATAATGTGGCCCAAGTGAGCCAAAAGGTTGGATACTTCTGCCTCACAGAATGGAGCTTCAAAAAAAATGTTTTTCTATCTGAATTCCTTTAATAAATAGCTTCCATGAAGTGGAAACATGTCTGAGGTTTTAGAACATTTCTGAATTTCTGTTCCTCTTCATTAAAGTTCTATTTGTGACATAAGATAGACAAAGAATGCATAATTAAAAAGTTACTCCCCAGAAAAATCGAAATACTGGCTAGCCATCTATCTTTAATACAAGAAAAGTTCTGTTCCGTCCAGTTTGATACACCCATTATTGAGAGATTTGCAGGGTGACATAAGTTATTCTATTCCCTCCCACCCCATTGCATCTCATCTCACATAAAAAATGGAAATAGAAATGAAACTCAACCTATATTCCAGGGTTACTCAGCGTCTCTAGAGAGTGGCAGAAGCCTCAGGAGATCACAAATGTGTTTTGACTCCATACTTTATTTATGTATGTATGTATGTATAATTGTTAAATTTATTGGGGTGATACATTTTAATATAGAGTAGTTTATTGGGGGTTCTATGTGAGGACAAGACTATTCCAATGGCACAAATAATCCTCAACTTCCTTTGAGCCAAGAGTTGATATTTTCTGTTATCTTGAATGGTTTACTAGTGAGCAGAGCAGGAAACAAAGTTCATGGGCCACTGCAAGCTATTTCTTAAGCAAAAAAACACTAAACCAAAAAGAAAAGGAATCACCAAACTATTGACTGTAAGAGGAAAGTGGGAGAGAGAGTGAGGGGGGTAGAGGGCAGAGAAGTAGGGAGGGGCCATCAAATATATGGTGATGGAAGGACAACCGATTCTGGGTGGTGAGCACATAATGCAATGCAGAAATGATGTAGAGTTGTACACCTGGAAACTGTCATTGTTACCAACCAATGTCGCCCCAATATATTTAACAAGAAAACAAAAAGGTTTAAAAAAGAGAGAAAAAGAATATGCAGAGGACAGGGCCCCAGCTGGGAGTGATAGAGATTCCCAGGAGGCAGAGAAGCTGAATTGGGAGCCAGAAGGTCTTGGTGTGACTCTGGTATTGTCAACTTCATTATGCCCTCACGCAAGTCACGATCTCTCTATCCTCTTTATCTTCTTCTGTGAAAAGATTACAAAACCCACTTTTTCTTTTTTTTAAATAGGGTAGTCTTGAGAATTAAGTGTATGTACAAATGTTTGTAAATGGCCACAAACAAAGCGAATAGTACTATTAATTTCTATCAGGGGCCTTTTCCACCACCCAGGCAAAGGTTTCACTTGCCAATGTTCAAATCTTCTGGAGGGCTTTTTGCTAGTTCATTTCCATTCAATAAAACAATCAACATTCCAGCAGAATATTGATCTGGGCCGCAGGGTAGAAGGCAAGACTAATTTATTCATGACTTGATAATAAAGAAAAAAAATTTGTTACTTGAGGTCAAGTTTTACCAGGCATAAGAAAGGTAAAGAGACTACACAAACACTCTTAACAGATCTCACTCTGGTATACAACCTCTGCACAGAGAACACAGTCCTACAAGCACGGGTTGTTGTTCCATATGGCACGCATCAATGGGCTCGAATCATGATACATTCAGTTTCAATTCATCTGTCAGTAGCAAAGAAACTCTTATATGTGTATAACCAGTCCAATCTTCCTAAACTATTTGGAAATAGATCCAACATCTGTTGAATTCTTTACAAAGGCATCCATTAAGCCTAGCTCAAACCAAGAACAAAAACCACCTTAAAACCATAAAGACCTATTTACTAAAAAGGTCAATCAGTATGTATCCACAAAAAAATGAATCAGTAAAACAATATAAAACACTGAAAGTTGAGATAAACAAAACATTTTCATATTAAGAATATAATTGAAGGTGGTGGAAAGGAAATACATTAAATATAGGGTAGCAGGTAGGACAGCGAACTCTGAGCTAGATGTCAGAGACCTAATATCCTGCTAAAACCCAAATTTGGGGTCATGGAAAAAGTCTCTTAGTTATAATGATGGAATTTAAACCATTTAAAGCAGGCTTGTCAAACCTGCAGCCCACAGGCCACATGCAGCCCGGGACGGCTTTGAATGTGGCCCAACACAAATTCATAAATTTTCATATAACATTATGAGATCTTTTGTGACTTTTTAAAGCTCATCAGCTATTGTTAGTGTTAGTGTATTTTATGTGGCCCAAGACAACTCTTCTTTTTCCAATGTGACCCAGGGAGGCCAAAAGATAGGACAGCCCGGGTTTTAAACCATCCAAAGCACAATGACAGTAGGTAGACCTAGGTTCAGTCTCAGCTCTAGCATTAATGAATTGAGCTTGGGAGGATCACAGCACTGATTTCCTCTGTGCTGAGTGGAAATAAGATTAACTTCCCCAGAAGATTGTTGTAGCGATTGGATAAAAGGCATTTAAAATACCTGGAACACAGTAGGCACTTGGGCCATTTTAATTACCCACCCAGGAGTCTATGTTCGTGTTTATGTCAAGATCAGTTCAAGCTCATACTTTTGTTCATAATAATTGCTATCAATTGAGCATCAACTCTTATTATCTTTATCTTTCATCTTTCATTTTGACAATAGGTATTAATTTTCCCATTATACATATGATAAAACTGAGGGGCAAAGAGATTAAGAATCTTCCCCAGGGTCATGCAGCTGGTAAAGGCTAATATAGATATTCAAAACAAGGTTTGATTGACTCAAGTATATGTACTACTCCTTTTATTGGTGAGACATTAACCATCATTGAAATATATATATATATATATATATATATATATATATATATATATATCAGCTAACCTACTAGCCAGAAAGTAGACAAAAGAAAGGTTTCAGAGCACTGCAGCTTGCTGAGCTCACCTAACCATCTGTGGGATAACCAAGTAATGGCAAAGAGTACGTTGCAATGGAATGCCCGCACACAGAAAAGAGCGAAGAATCATAGCCACCTCAGCGGCAGCCAACTGGAGGCTCTGGTTACAGCACCAATCCCAGTCAGAATTTAATGTGGTTGTCCACTTAATGTGGTTTTGCATTGTAGCAGAAGCTGCTCATTATTCTCCAGTAGACATCCATTCCTTCCTCCTTAAAGCATCCCTCAGGTTTCAACTGGGCACAGGACACATAACCTTCTAAAATAATGACCATATTTCCCAGGCTCCTGGCAGCTAGGTATGGCTATTTGACTTAGTTTTGGACAATGAAATTAAAGTAGACTTGTTCTGTATATTCCCAAATGTGGATGGGAGGGAGTAGTGCCTTTACCCCTTCTTCCTTCTTCCACCATTCCTGCTTTCCTCAGGATGGACCTGATAGCTGAATCTTGAACTGCCATCTTGGGTAGGAGATGGGTTTTGAGGTTGAGGTTGGTTGAATAATAAGATAGAAGGGCCCTGGGTTTCTGATGATCATGTTGCTGTCATCCTTGATTAGACTGCTTATTTCTGGTTTCATTTACATAAGATAGAAAGAAATCCCTTTCTTTTATTTCAAGATTTCTGTCACTCATAGGCAAATGTAATTCTGACATAGTATCAAGTGAACTTGTGGGTAGCTTCAATTAATTCTTATATTTTCAGGGTAGATTTTGTCTTGCTTTTGCAAGACCTACTTTCTTTGAAGGCCTTTCTGTCCCTAGATCCTGGACTTAAGAAATGGGCTCTGTAATCTGCTCCTCAACCTCCACAGGCTCTCCTGTAACACCTTCTAGGACTCTCTTTCAATTTGTTTGGACTGGAATGGCTTCTTCTTAAGGTAACACTTGGGTATGAAGAAATTTCTGGATGCATCTCAATGTTTTCTAGATATGCTCATTAGTAGAGGTTCTATCACCATTTGGGGCTAAAGAGTGATGTTGTGATGGATAAAGCAAGATACACACACACAGATACAAAGATCTCACAGATCCAAGGAATAAAAAAAAAAAAAAAAAAAAAGTGAAATTTACTAAATTAGCTTCTAACTGTCCCTCACTCCTTTTCCCATTTTTGGAGGGCACTTAACTACATTAGACCTTCCTCCCTTCTGACCTCAGTTGTAACTTTGTAAGGCTCCCCAAATAGCCTTCGGTTTAGATAACCCATTAGAAGGACTCACAGAGCTCACTGAAAGCTGTTATGTTCACAAATTTGGTTTCTTACAAGGAAAAGCTAGAGATTAAAATCAGCCAAGAAAAGAAATCCATCAGGCAGAGTCCAAAAAATAAAACATACCAAATGTGGAGCTTTTGTTGTGTTCTCCTCATGGAATCATGGATGTATTACCCTGCTGGCATTGATGTATGTCAACATGCACAGGTTACTGCTAACCAGGGAAGCTCACCTGAGCCTCAGTGCTCCGAGCTTTTATTGGGGTTCTATCACATACCACCCACAAGACTGACCTTTATTCTCTAGCCCTTCCAGAGGTGGAACCGATGCCACACGGCCCAAAACACTCACCATAAGTCACACTGTTAGACTGCCCAGTGTCCAAAGCCCCCGGCAAGCAGACATTCCTATCAGATATAAAAGCCCAAGGGCCTAACTCCCAGGAAGTGAGGGCAAAAGATGGGCATCTCCTTAGATAACATTAAATGCTTTACTACACAGTATCCTTCTCAACATCAAGGATCCTGGATTTGACCTTTATACAACTCCAACATTTCACCCAGCACTCTGATACCCGCTTTGCTCTGGCTAAACATCCAATGTACTATAGTCGGTGCTACTTTCAGAATCTTTATCATCATTTTGGGTGTGTATTATGTCCAGATGACCTCCTGAGGCCTGGTCTCATACCTCTCTAAAGTACTAATCAGACAGTAATATGATGGGCAGACCAACCTGACCCAGAATAGAAATACTAGGATTTGAGGCAGGGAGGCAGAGAGCTGTTTTTCTAAAAATCTAAAGAATGTATTCCTAGCTTTGAACTAGACTATAATGGAACACACTGTAAGACAGGGAAAAATCTACATCCTACACCAGCCTTTTGATCTATGCTTTTTCACATAAAAGCCATATTCATCAGCAGCATTGACTATGAAGAGATATATAAATATACACATTGACCTAAGCAATGGGAAATATACCACAAATGTATATCTTATTCCTTCTGACAAGGGCAAGGAGACTGAGTAGGTCTGTTTCTTTCTCTTCCTGAATTTATGATTTAATTGAAATTGGGGCCATAAAATGTTTCACCGCATGCTATAAATAAACTCTTTGGCCTGAAGGACTCAAATTAACTTCCAGCTGTACATTTTTATAAACAATACATTACAGTTTAATGTGGGAGTGGGAGGATCTAAATCAATTCAAGCAGGGATGATTAATTAAAGTTAGTCTATAATATGTCCCAGGGTCTACAGATGGACCATAAAATAAGGTTCTATGATTTTGCTACTATATATATTCCCCATTCATCTTATTACAGGTACAGCCACTTAGATCATCTCTGTATAGTAAATAATGCCAACATGCAATGTTCATTTGTAATTATATTGTTGTAGGCCCTATTTTTTTCCTGCCTGTTCCATCTGTTCTAGATGTTATGAGACGGCTTCCAGGCTTGAGGGCCCTTGAATAGTGATGAACATTTAAATTTTCTCTTCTTAGAGCATTAAAAGCATTTACCTTATAGGATGAAAAGTAAGTTACATTCACAATTGTAGCAATATAATTTAGAGAGAGGAATGGATTCAAACCGAAGAGTTCATGGGTTCCACCCCACCTCTGACTTACACTGCATATGTCCTGAGGGCTCACTTTATCCTCTGAACTTCAGTTTCCTCTCACATAAAATTGAAATAGAAGTAATGCCCACCTCACTAGAAATTATAAATATATTTGTAAATGTGCCTTAAAATTATAGAGTTCCATAAAAATGTGAATTTTTATTATGTGTGCTTTTTAGTGGATGTTTATTATCACTTACTAATTCCATTATTTCTTGTGGGCCAAGATCTAAGGTAGAAGCTTGAGATACAAAAGAGAGTAAGACAAGATCCCTCCCTGTGGGGTGCTCTTGATTTAAAATATTTGTGCATGTGTGTGTGTGACAAAGAGAGAGACAGAGGCAGAAACAGAGACAGGAGGAACAGACACAGAGAGAGAAATATATGTTTAAATTTCTAGAATCTAAAAGCTCTTGGCAGCACTTAGCATAGTCCTTGTGCATTGAAGGCGTTTGATATAAATGTATACAAGGGCTGTCTGGAAAAATTCCAGCCATAAATGCCTCTATTTTTTATATTACATGGCTGGATACTTTATGGACAGCTCTTTTATATATTGATAATATAATGTAACTCCAGAGATTTCTCACCTCAAGTTTGCTTAAAGAAATAAGTATAAGACATATTGAATCAAGGTTAAGAGAATGGAAGTATACCTCTACTATTTTTTGGAGGGTAGGGTGAGGGGTTTGGCTTTTTTCCTCCACAATTTCTCTAGCTTAGACAAAGCTCAGATTGTACTAGGGAACCACACATGAAAACATCTGTGATGTAATAATGTGGTCTTGGAGGGCCACCTCCCCAAAAGCCCTCTCCCTGCCTCTATAGCCATTCACTCAAGTGTCAGTATCAGATTATAAGTTTTTAAGAGTCAATTTCTCTGTACATCTTTTTGAAAGCAGTCACTTCTGAAAACACATGATATTGCCTTAGAGGTGGTTCTGTTCCGATCCCTTGCGTCAGGGATTAAACCTGAGAACTGAGGACATGTAAAGACATGAATTTTACTCTTAACAAATTGGTATGTTTCCTGAACCAGTCACTAAAATTCAGTCCTGAGATGTTGGGTGACATTACCTTCTCTCAATTTCCTAGCCAGCAAGACCACCTTCATGAGCTAAATCATTCTTCTTGTTTATTACTAGAAAGTACCTATTTAGTACCTATTCTCCCACACTGTACCTTTTTTCTTCTTCTTCTTCTTTTTTTCTGAAGATCACCTCATATATCATCAATCTATTTCAGGGAACCTCACCACCTCCTCCTTCTCCCTCCTTTACTGATCCAGGCTAGGTCACAGGTCCATGCTGCGGGCTTGAGAGCAAACTCTGATTATCTCAGTCAAATCAGAATCTATTCCAACAGTCTATTAACAGGATAACTTGGAAGGCAGATACCGTGTCTTATGTAGTAGACACAAGAGCACAGCAAGTATTTGTTGAATAGATGAAGGAATGGGGCAAGAATAAAAGATAGTATTTATTTGCCATCTCTCTGGGTTGTCCATTACTGTCCTAATTTATGACTACTGACCCAACAATACTCATGGTGCCTTCACTGTCCATAACGAACTGGTTTGGATGGTAATGTATACAGTTGACACAATAATTTGTTTTGTTTGTTTTTTTAACCACAGCCTTTTAATAAGCAAAATGATGTTATAAAACCTTTTCCATCCCTTCTGGAAAAATAGGTATTACTAAATATACAATATCAAAGCTGTTACTGTTAAAAGCAGTTATTTATAAAAGGAGAAATAACACAAACATAAATGTTCACTTCCAGTTATGGGTGAACTTATTGAATCTCAAAGTCGGAACTAGCTTTATGTTGGTACATTTTAACTTTGGAGGAAGGCCCAGTACATGTTTACTTCTTTTTCTTTTTGTGCTAAAAAAAAGTTGAAATTAGGATATAATTCACATACCATAAAATGCACCCTTTGAAAGCAGATCAATTTTCTTGAGTGTATTTCCAACACCACATTTATTCCTGAAACTTTTTGTAGCCCCCTTATTTCTGAATCCTGAGGTCCTCCCACCCCCAGATCCAAGTACCTAGTCTTTAAGCACACACTGACCTGGGAAGCATTGTTCCTACCCCTTATTCCAGCTCCCTTAGTTACTTCAGAGACTTGTCCCCAGATCTGATACTGAAGTGGCCAAGCCATGACTACAGGGCTCCTGTTTTGAAATCCCAAGCCCAATTTGCTGACAATCAGCACTTAGCATTTTTAATCCCAAAGTAGTCTTAAGCAGAGTCCCATGGGCTCTTTCATTCCCTACGAGCCTCCCTTCCTCTGAGGGAAGAAGCATGATAGTCACATTTCTATGAAATACTTTCTTAACCTCTTGCAAATGATCCTTTTTATTCTATGGATAACCCACTGCACATAACTGAATATTAGTATCATATTAGCTGTCAATAACATTTGTGTACATGTAGTCACCTTTGAAAGGACTTTCAATTCTAAGCCTCCTCCTCAAATCTCTTAACAAAAACAGAAAACCAAGCCTGAAATTATTTACTTACTACAGTCACAAGTTCCATCTATTTCAAATGGCTTAATTATAAATTCATGGGACATAACAAAAATGACAACTGACTCTATGTTAGCAAATACAATTATAATTAATAGTAGACATTGACAAAGTTTGTAGTGCTTTAAAAACAGAAGGTCAGGGCATCAATTACAGAGGTAACAAATTCTTTTCTTGCTCTCTTTGTAATTCAAATCCAAGTTACCATATATTGTAACATGTGGTAAAAGGCCTCAGTTTTTCAACTTATGCTTAGAATTCTGGGGTTTGACTCATAAAACAAAGAGCAGAAAAACAGGCAGGAGAGATGGGAGATAGGGCACTATGGTACCAAAAGGTTTGGAGGATGTCCAGAAAATCAAGATTGATTTCTAAATATGCTGTGGCCCCTGTGTTTCTTTCCAACCTACTTTTCTCCCTATTTCTTCCCTTTCCCCACCACACCTACAGAAGATAATATTATGATGTTATTACTCACTGATAATAGTAGGCGATATTATTGTTTTCAATTATTAGTAGCCATCCACTGCCCTTTCTTTTAGGATATTATATATCTTGCCCTTTGATTTTGGGTTTGGCCATAGTATATGCTTTGGCCAAGGGAATATCAGTAGATAAGTGCTTTATCTTAGCAGAAATTGGGAGAAGTTTCTGCCAGTACTCTTGCTTTTACACTCGACCATGAGAATAACATATCTCAGATAGAGATGTTTCTTTAGCTTGACTTCTAGAATGCGAGGGCAGGGGGAGCAGCTTCCCCAGAGAGCAGCCACAGTGACTCACAGCCTACAGGTAACATGAATGAAGAATAAGGGACCATTTTTGTAAATCACTGAGATGTCAGGTATGTTTGTTATCACAGCTGACTTTTATGAGCATGATGGATAACACTTATGGAGCATTACAATGTGCTAGACATTATCATCAGTGTTTTATATATGTTTTTGTATATGTATTATTGAATGAGATTAACATTTAAATCCACTGTCTAAATAGAGCAGGTTATCTTCCATTAGGTGAGAAGCCTCATCCAGTAGTTGAAGGTCTGAATAGAACAAAAAGCTGACCCTCCCTCAGGTAGGACATCCTCCTCCTGCCTTTGAAATAAGACATCAGCTTTTCCTGGTTTTACAGCAGCTTCTGGCCTTTGGACTTAAATTGGGACACGGGCATTGCAAATTTAGATTTGCCAGCCTCCAGAATCATGAGAGCCAATTCTTCATAACAAGTCTCTTGGTAGATAAATAGATGATTACCCATCCAGAGGACAGATGATGGCAGATTAGATAGATAGATAGATAGATAGATAGATAGATAGATAGATAGATAGATAGATAGATAGATAGATGATAGACAGATAAATAGATGACAGATAGATGAGAGATTAGACAGATAGATAGACACAGAGATATAGATAGACAGACAGACAGATATAGATAGGTAATATAGATCAATCTTCTATTGGTTCTGTTTCTCTGGAAAATTCTAACTAGTACAGGGTTCAAGTATCTAGGGCTTTTTTTGTCATTAGTGATATGATCTGGCACAAAGTTACTACTTCCACCAAAGAGCTAGCTCCATATGCCATTGGGTGTGTGTTTATATATTAGTATGTATTGTAATAGTGTGTGTATATACATATATATATACATGTATGTACACAGATATACATATACATGTGTGTGTGTATATATATATATATACACACACACACACATAATATACACATATAGTATATATTATATTTAAATAATTTCTGAGGTAATTAGAATTATGCCCAATTTGTGTATGAGAACACAAGGCCTAGGAAGATTTCCCTAAGGGCAGATAGCTAAGAAGAACATAGCTGAGATCAAAATAGAATCAAAACCTAAATTTGCATGACTCCAAAGGTCTAAGTTGTTCATTACTACAACACAATAGTGAAAACAAGCTTCTTTTCATGGTGAGCAAAACTTACTGTGTTCTTCTATCTACATAGCCTCACCTTTAACCCAGTTTTGCCTGAATCACATGAGTTATATATTGGTCCAGCTTATGTCATGTATTACTGAAAAGAATGCCACCATTTTTACTATTTTAACGAAGGTGTTTCAGATTTATTGCCTTGAAATGGGGTCTTACTGAATTATGAGAGTTGGGCAATATCTTCCCCAACTTTACACATGTGGACACTGAGGCTCAAAAAAGTTAAATAGCATGTCCATGTTCATGCAGTTAGCAAGTGACTGAGTGGGAGGTGAACCCAGGCCTGGCTCCACTCTCCTCATTACATTGTCTCCCAGAAATAAGTCCTACAACACCCACTGTTCCCAAGTGTGTTCTCATCCAATTATTGAAGTGATTTCCACTACATTTCTGGGATCAGGGGCGACAAGATAGCATGGATTGGACGTGACAACAGCCGATAGAGCAGGCTTCCACAGGAAAGAAGAGGGCATCATATAGACTACTCCAGAATTTTGTACGAAGTCCTGACATATTAATACCTCCCAAAAAACAGCAACAGTGAGTGGTCAGGAACTTAGACTCTGGAGAAAGTTTTCCCAGGTTGGAACCCTGGCCCTGTCACTTACCAGTGGTGTGACCTTGAGCAGTGTGCTTCACTTGTCTGTGCCTCAACCACCCTAATCATAAAACAGAGTAATAACAATGTTTACCTAATAGGCTTGTGTGAGGATAAAATGAGTTAGTATATGTTTAAAAAAAGGAGACTTGTGACTCGCACGTATTAGGCTCTCTGTAAGTGTTAGCTATTATTATGGCTAATACTAATACTTCATGTTCTTATTTGCCATTTATGGAACCACTTAGAGAAAAAATACAAATGTGTTGCTAAATTCTGACATCATTCGCACTTGGTAGGTAAGTAATCAACATTATAAAATAGAAACATTAAGCCACCAAGATTTTCACACAGTGATGAAAGCTAATGCAACTCCTGTAAAGGAGAAAGCACATTCATTTGGAGATACAGACATGAGTACTGTGAAAATTTAAATAATATAAGCATAAATATTAAAAATACACCAATGACAAAGTATGAATTCATGTCCTATTCTTAGATAAGTAAAGTCTTTAAATTCAAAATTAAGAGAAGCTTGAGAGACTGCACTCTAAATTGATGTTTAATACGTACATTTTATTGCACAAGACTGACCTTTGCATCACTGCACAAACAATGAGCTCTGGTGGAAAGAGCACTGAACCAGGAGGCAAAAGGCCTGACTTTTATTCTGCATACATTATTTCACAGTTGAACAATATGAGGAGTAATGTTCTTTACCCCTGAGAAGGCAATAAATAAATAAATAAATAAATAACAGTGACTAAGTCAGGTGGGCCCAGTTCTTCTCCACACCTGCTGTGTGATAGTCGGCAGATCAATCAAGTCTGCAAATGAGTGACACATGAAGATCGCAATGCCTACAATGTATGGAACATTTTGCAAGTGCCCAACAGAGAGGACACGCATTAAGTATCTGTGCCCTCGTCATCAGACCCCATTTTTATCACCTCTAGGTTCTTCCCAGGTCTGTATTTCTATAATGCTCTGATCATGAGTCCAACATTCTAGGCTGACTCTATTAAAGCAGTTGCTAAATTAAAATCTTCTGGCAATTTCTATCCCACAGTGCTTTTGTTTCTTCTTTAAGAAGCTGAGTTTGAAAGATAGATTTTGGCATATGTTCTCTGCATCCCAAATGTATCCTTGAATAATCAAATAGAAAGAGACCAGATTGCCAGATAAAATTTCTGTGTAGAGAATTGCTGTGATCAAAATGTCTCCTTTACTGAATGACCTTCTGATAAAACTGAATTGAAATGGTTTAAGCACTCATTAAAGGTTTACTTAGCTCCGCAGTTGATTTCTTCAAGCTGTAGCCATTAAATATTCAGATAGCATCAAAATCAACACCCTGGGAAGAAACAATGAAACGTT
The DNA here is from genome assembly GCA_004027555.1 of Craseonycteris thonglongyai. Lineage (NCBI taxonomy): Eukaryota > Metazoa > Chordata > Mammalia > Chiroptera > Craseonycteridae > Craseonycteris > Craseonycteris thonglongyai. The sequence continues at coordinate 1,859 of PVKE010024663.1, read as the reverse complement.
TACAAAAAAATCCCCTAGTGCTTTCAGTTGTGTCCTTTCAGAGACATGGTGTTTTGTCTCTGAGTCTGTAAGTCAAGCCACCACCACCACTTACTAATAATTATTTTCTTCTTTACTTTTCCATTTCTGCACCTAATTGTCAAATATTTTAAAATCCAACTGTCAAATTAATGTCTGTCACTTTCATGCCAAAAAGACAAAAATCACTGTGCAAAATAACAAGTGATAGCCATCCATTTAAAAATATTTGAGCATCTAATCCAAAACACTGATTCAAAAAAATATATGTACCACTATGTTTATTGCAGCATTAGTCACAATAACCAAGATACAGAAACAGCCTAAATGCCCATAATAAATAATCGAATAAAGAATCTGTGGTACATTTACACAATGGAGTAATATGGAGCCATAAAAAAGAATAAAATCGTATCTTTTGCAACAGCAAGGATGGCACTAGAATATGCTAAGTGAAATAAGTCAGGCTGAGAAAGACAAATACCATCTGATCTCACTTATATGTGGAATCTAAAGAGCAGAATAAATGAGTAATCAAAATAGAAAAAACAAAAACAAAACTCATGGACACAAACAATGGTTTACTGGTTACCGGAGGGTAAGGGGAGAGGGGAGCAGACAGTAGAGAGTGGCATCAAATATATGATGAAAGAAGGAGAATTGACTCTGGGTGGTGAGCATACAAGGCAACACATAGACATACTGTAGAATTGTATACCTGGAACCTATGTAATTTTATTAACCAATGTCACACCAATAAATTTAATTCAAAAAAGAATGTCATTATATATATATAATATATATATATACACACTGTAAAGTCTTCTGCTCTGCAGACCTACTGTCATATCAACACTGCAGAAAAGTCCTGTCTCCACTAAACAGAAGAAGGACTTTTCTCTCATCTATTGCCCTTGTCCATGAGTCATCAGCAGAGGGAAAAAAAAATTTTTTTAAAAAAGGTAGCTTGATAGAAAAGTCTGAAATAATTACACAGTCTAGCAAGTTTTACCACTTTTTCAATGACTGGCATGGGCTTCTCCCCTTGGTTTAATCTTGGCTTCTGAAAATTCGTCTGAGTCAATCACTTCTCTGTGAACAGACTTGAAAGTGATTATAGGAACTGAGGGAAAGACAGCTGGCTTTAAGCAAATCTGTGAAATGAGATGGTTTCTTCTTTAGTTTTGTCTTAGTCCTTGTGTAGCTGTATCTTTGTCCTCCCTTGATGGAAGATAGGCTCCGAAGGCAAAGACTTGATTCCATATCAAGTTCTGTGATTTTGGATAGGTTTATTTATCATTCAGAACTGGATTTAAACATTCCCCGTCATTTTAACACATATTCGCTGCAAACCAGTTATATGATAGATTTGATTACAAGTTTTGATGATATAACGGTGTACAAAATCAAGATCCTTAGCTTACGTAGCTCGTTGCAATACAACTAATGCACTGTGGACACTGCTTTGGCAGGATTAAATGGAAGGTGTTGTGCTAGCTTAAATGGGGTGACTCATCAAATTATACCTTTCAAAAGGACAGGAAAGCTTCTCAAGAGAGTTCTGGGCCAGCAAAGACCTAAACAATAAGTTGGAAAAATCTAGATCCAGATGATATATTAATGTGTTGAGACAGATTAGACAGGAGAGAAAGAAAAAGGGAGAGAGTAGGAGGCATATCTGGTAGATACAAAAACAAACAAACAAAGATAAATGAGAAGTCAACAAATCTAAGGTTGTCTTAGGTATCTCCTGGGCTCAATATAAGTTTAAGTTTCATATTCACTTATTTCCATCCATCTGTTCATTCACTATGCCAGGAATTATTGTAGGTGTTGGAGTT
>PVKE010024662.1:0-23641 GCA_004027555.1 Craseonycteris thonglongyai | reverse complement strand
ATAGGTTCATTTTCTCTTATTTGGTCCACTCATTTTAGGACTAAAAAAATAAAAATAAAAATAGTTATAGAACTACAATATCATATCAAATTGCCACCATAATAATAGATTACCTACCTCGCTTTTAGTTCATTTAAAATCAAATATATCAAAACACTGTGATCCTAGCTAACCGTCATGACCCGATCAGTCCAGCAACTGCAAGCAAAACGGCAACTTCGCGTCTCCTGGTTGGGTGGAGGAGAGTTTAAAGAGTGCAGCGGCTAAACAAGACGCGACATGTACAAAGGTGAAAGCTAGGGAAGAACTTATACATACGATATCGCAAACATACCAACGAATATAATAAACCTGTGTAGATACTCAAACAATATTTTTAAATTCTAACAAATGTATAAAAATAAATTATAGTTTTACTTAGCGTTTATGAAAAACTTCTGATGCAGTCAAATAATGGCAGGCGCACACAAATCGGGCCGCGGGCACCATGGCGCCTGCGGGCACGGGGTTGGGAATCCCTGCTCTAGACCTTCTGTCTATGATTTATTACAGGTGCCATCTTTGAAGATCTGTGGTGCCAACTGTTGACTGCTTTTGATTTTGGGATACCTGGTCTATAACCCTTTCTTATTCTATGGAAGGGATGAGGGAGACCATAATTCATTTTGCTAGAGGTCACCATTATTCTTCCTTCTCTCTATTCTGAGCCAGGCAACCAGTGTTGTTTTATCCCCAACAAGTACTTTTTCTTCAGTCAGTTCTCCAAAGGCCTCTCTGTCCATAGAGTCCTTCAAGCCTTCTCATCTCTATGGCATATTCTTATATGTCATTTGGGGTTCTAGTGTAGAATCAACTAGAACATATCTTGGGCAGAGGAACTGTTCATTGCTGACAAGCATCAAGACATCCAACAACCAGCTAGCCATAATTACAACAACATAACCTTGGGAGGTTAGTTCAGTGCTAGCTCTATTTTATTAACAAAGATTATGGAATTGAGACGTTCAGTCTTTAATTTGTGGTCATCTCATTTAGTCCAGAAGCAGTGCCATCATCTGTGCTAAAATGAGGAAGGGAGAAAGAATCTCAGAAAGATGTCAAAGCCATAGGAGTGGAAGGAAGGAGAAACACACACTTGGTTGACAAAGGTAACAAGAATGCTGAACTTTTTATACCAACCAACAAAATTAAAAAAAAAAAATCAATCACCAGTTATAATACAGAGTTTGATTTATGGACAATTCATTTCTGAAATGCAAGATAACTGAGTTGGGTACTAATAACGTCATCGAATATTTTCAATGAAGAAGTCAAACCAGAACCTCTGAGTATATTTCCTCTGAAATATGAGTTCATTGTAAATCTTAGGCCAATTTGTAGGGTCAGATTCTGTAATTTGTACTTCTATTGTGAACAACAACTCTGAAGTGAAAAAAACAGACCAAAAAAAACAGTTCTTTTTTTTGTATTTTTGTTTTGAATACATTGTACTTTACATAATTTGTTTCTTCTAAAAATATAATTATTGGGATGTCAGGGATAGCTCAGCAGTTGAATGCTTGCTTCCCAATCACAAGGTCCAGGGTTCAGTTCCTGGCCCCAGCCTGTGCAAACCCTATATGCTGAACTGTGGTACAACTGGTAACCACTGAGTTGGTGGCAAATGTTCTCACCTCCTATGTGGGAGGCCCCTGGTTTAGTTACTGCCCCACGCAGCCCCACATCCACCTGTGTGGAATGAAACTATGTCTCAATTAATGATGTACAACTATGGAGACTGCTCTGGGCCCGCCCCCCTTCTCTCTCTCTCTCTCTCTCTCTCTCTTTCTTCTTTCTCTCTCAATAAACAATAAAATAAATCTTAAAAAAAATAAAACAATATAATAAATTTTTTTAAAGTTTTAGAAACATAATTATTATGTAAAGTTAATAATATATTGAAAAGTACAAAGAAGAAAATAAAAATTATCTATAGTCCCATCATCCAGAAAGAAGTGGTAAGGTTTTGTTTTTTTCTATGTGTAACTACAAATTGTATTTTCTTAATTTGGTTCATACTATTCATACCTTTGGAAAACCTCCTTTTTTCTTTTAACAATATACTTAAAACATTTCCCATTTATTAAACTATTATTCTAAAACATGATTTTAAATATCTATATGATAGTCAGTTATATTAATATAGTACCTTTTTACTTTCTGATTCTGTGACATGCTATTTATATGCCTGTAAAGGGTATAAGTACCTGTATTCTCATCTTACTAATCTAGTGTGTTCTAAACCTCTAAGTACAAAAATTCCAATACTGAGAACAAAATGAACTTCTACACACTCTCACTACCAAATCTACCAGTTTATCTACAGTTGTATGCATAGACTCTACCTTCTTTGCTACTACAAAGGATTAAGTGCTCTAAGATCAACCCCTTCATTTATGCTCTGGATCCCGTTCCTTTAGATCTTTTTTAAAACTTTGCTCTTATAATTGTCGCCTCTCACTCTCTCTCTTGCATTATCAATTTTTCTCCCTCTTAACATCACTTTCAAACAAGTTATAATATCTCTCATCTTTAAAAAGAAATCTCCCTGGACCTCTTTTTCCCCTCTCCAGCTTTCACCTCAATTCTTTATGCTCCTATTCACTCTTTCCCATCACCTATAAAACAATGGAATCAGTCTTCATATCCATCACATCAAAATGCTCTTTTGAAGTCACTAGTGACTGCCAAGTTACCTAATCCAGTGATCCCTTCTTATTCCTTATCTTCGTCTCTACCAGTAACCAGCTGTGAGACTTTCACTAGGTGCCACAATGGCTCTAAGTTGGTTTTCTCAAACATGACATGATAAAGTTGTAGTAATAACCTCTAAGGTCTCTGATAGATTCAACTGAATTGATACTATTCAAAAAGTGAAGCTAGGGTGAAACAAGAGCAGCATTTTATAAGTTTATCACTCTCTCCTTCCTGACACAGTTTATTTTATTACTAGTATACAACACTTTCCTTACCTCTTACCTCACTGTCGGCTCTTACTTGTCTCCTTTGTTGGTTCCTTCCAATTTCCTGATCTCTAAACACTGTAGGGAAGCAGGAAACAGGACTCTTCCTTTCTCCATATACACTCACTCTGTAGGTCAGTGATTTTCAATTCTGGTTTATGTGAAAATTGCTTGGAGAACTTTTTAAAAACTCCCATGTGCCTGAGGCTGACCCCCAGAGTGATGATCTAGTTGGTCTAAGATGGGGCCTAGACATCCACACGTGCTTTCAGCTCTCACAGTGACTCTAATGTGTAGCCAAGGTTAAGAACAGATGGCCTGGGCCCTCTGTGACTTCATCCAGCCCTATAGCTTTAAATAATATTAATACAATGGTAATTCATACTTATATATAGCTTGAATTTTTCTCCTGAACTTCAGATTCAAAAGTTAACTACCATCTTGACATCCCCACTTATATATTTATTAGTATTCTCAAACTTAATATGTTTAAATCAAACTTTATTTCCTTTCACCCCAAACTTGATCTTTCTGTAGGCTTACACATCTCAGAAAATAGCAACCCCAGTCTGTCAGTTGCCCAACACAAAAATACTGGAGTCATCTTTGACACCGCTCTTTCTTTCACACTGCATTTCATTCCATCAGTAAATCTTATTGACCCTACTTTCAAAATGGATTTAGCATCCAACCACTCCTCAGCATTGCCATCATTGCCACTGTGACCCACTCGCCATCATCTCTGATCTAAATTGTTGGTGTAGTTTCCTAACTCATCTCACTGCTTTTGCTCTTATTCCCCTACTGCCAGCCATTTCTTAACAGAGCAGCTGCGTGATGCTTTTTAAAAGTGCATCAAATCACAGCGCTCCTCCACTCAAAACCCTCCAGTGGCTTCTCTTCTCACTCAGAAAAAAAGACAGAGGTCTTTCTGTGATTGCTGCTATCCTGACCCACCGTGCTTCTCCAAGATTGTCTCTGTCACTCTGGCATCTTTGCTAATCGTTGCACAAATGGAGCCTATTTCCACTTTAGGGCTTTTGCATTTGCTGTTCCTTCCACCTGGATTGTTCTTCCCTCAGATCTCTGCAGGTCCTTCCCTCTCACACTCTTAAGGATCCGCTCCAAGTGTGACCTTACCCAAGAGAACTTCCTCACCACATTGTATAAAAGAGCTCCACTGCTCCCCAACCATTACCTGGCTCTATTCACATATAGTGCTCTATTTTTTTTTTGTAATATCTCTTACCACTAATATACAAATGTATTTCTTTATACACTGATTGTCTGTACCCACAGTAGACTGTAAACTCTAAAGGAAAGTAATTTTGTCAGTTTTGTTCATTGCTGAATCCCCACCTATTGGCACAAAGTAGACATTTAGTCTACTGAATAAATCAAAAAGCGAAGTTATAGTGAACCAAAAGGTGGGAGGCAGAATAATGTCAATTCAATTGCATTTTACAGTGACCTTAAAGGTTATTTACTGCTTTATTATGTCATGTTTGAGGAACCCAAATTAGAGCCATTGAGGGACCTACTGAAAGACTCACAGATGGTCAAGAAAATAGAGAAAGTAGAAGCCAACCCTCTCTTAGTATGCCCCAATTCATCTTACTTTTTAAAATCATTCTTTTCATTTTAGGGTTTTTCAATAATAAAATAATATATACTTACACTACCATCCTCAGCTAAATTATTGTACTCAACTCAACTAAAGAAATGAAAGTCTGAAGAGAACAAGAATTTTAGACACTCAAACCAATAACTAAGCCCAGAATCAAGTAGAAAATGGGAAGCACCTTTACTTTTATTTAAACCACATCCCTAATTCTAAGCTATACTAAAAATCATTATTATATTGTATTCCTGATGCCCCCTAAGTTTGTTTGCCTTTTATTGTGCCTATTAACAGATAGGGAAATTGAGGCAGAGACCAAGATGAGAGAACTGTCAGAAGACGGACATAAAAGTGAAGTTTTGAGGTGTCTTACGGTCATAATGAACTATACAGAGACCTTTACTGAAGGAGAATAAAGGAGGAGGCATTTTACATCTAATAAACTGACTTTTATCTCCAGTCACTTTAGTGTTTGTGAAGGAGAAAGATGCTAGAAAACATATCAAGCCGGCCTACTGGCACCAGCTCTGAAGATTGGGGAGATTTTTTTTAACCATTCACGTTCTGATCACTTGCTATAAGCAACAAATCTGGCTATGAGCCAAACTCCTATAATGGAAGATTAGCATGATAGCCAGTTGCACTACTTCCTTTCCCCAAAGACTCATCTTAACTTCCTTTGGCTAAATCATAAAGTATGTTTTTTATTTGCAGTTTAAAAAGAGGATAAAGAGGGAAAAAGGAGAAGGGAGACAGAAAGGAGAGAGAGAGAGACAAATGGTGAGGGAGAGTTTCTTATAACTATCCCCCCATTAAAACAAGAAAAGCACTCAGCTTAAGAAAGCAAATTAAGCAATAGTCATGTTTCAGTTTGTCTATATAAGTAGGATACTTTATTTTCATTACAGAGCAAAGTTTTCACTGCTTTAAACATCACTTGAAATAGTTTCAAAGTGTTGAGAAATCAGTGCATGAATCAAAGACATATCCAAGAAATCCTGTAAATTTCAGTTAAACCCTGTTTGCCACAGATTTGGAGCTTTTTTTTTCTCTTGTCCTTTTGAACTTATTTCTGTTGTGCTACTCTTGCAAACTATCCTTGTATTTACTTTAAAACCTCTGATAGGGCAGTTCTCTTCATAGCTCACTTACAAATGATTGGGTCATTAGGTAGAGATGTACAGGTGGGTAGGGTAGGAAGCCAGGTAATCTTCATATTAGCATTGATCCTGCTCCAAGATCCTGAAAAGAGCATTGCAGTTTTTGGAACCACTCATGCCAAAATATACAATATGGATAGACATAGTCATTTAAATCTCACTGACCTTTAAGACAGGATGTAAAGGTCTAGTGACCATGAGTGCAATAAAATTATGTAAATAAGGGACAAGAGGAGGGAATAAGACTAGAGGAGATTTGACTTTGATTTCTGTTTTTATATGAAAGCGATGGAGTCTTTATCATTTAGTCCCAACCTACAGCTGATGGCTAGTAGTCTGGCCACCCAAGAAGACATCTTAAAACCATAACAAAATATATTGATACCAAACAGCCTCATAAGATTTGGTAGTGTGCATGCACACACTTGTGAGGCTGTACTGCTCAGTTCCTAATATCAAGAATATCCTTAACCAATTTGGAGACTTGTCAGCACTACTTAAGAAGGCCGCAGGCCCTCATCCCAAATTCAAAATCCTTTTCTCGCTTTGAAATCCACAAGGGGAACTAATGTCATTTATCTAGAAAATATATGACTAACAGTTAAACCTTGGCATGATGTCAACAAGTATTCAGTTACTAGGCACAGAAAAAGTCATTTGGAGAAGGAAAATCACCTGAAAGCTCTTCTATTCAGCCTCAGTTCAATCCATCAGGTGTTTATTGAATTGAACAATGCGTGTTCTTATTGACTTTTCTCCTCAACACCATAACCTAATGTTGACAAAGGGCCTTAACAAAAGAATCGTATGAGTATGTAACCACCTCTACTGCTGAACAGAAGTCAAACACAAGAAACTACCTATGCCCCTCAGAGCTCTGAGTTCCTAGTCCAGGCAACCTAAAGACTTCTGGCCTCCCGCTAGCATTATGTTCACTAAATCATAGTTAGTGGGCCTTTTCATTTCTTTTCCTTTCAAAAATTTATTTTTATTGTTTTTGACAGAGAGAGAAAGACAGAGACAGAGAGAAGTGGGAGGGCCCAGAGCAGTCTCCATAGTTGCACATCATTAGCTTTTGACATAGTTACACTCCACAGGTGGGTGCAGGTCTGCACAGGACAGGAACTGGGCTGGGGGCTCCTGCATGGGAGGCACACACCCACAAGCTGGGGGCCTCCTTCATGGGAAGGACGCTTGGGGTGGAAGCCAAAACCAGGGCCTCCCACATGGGAAGCTCACCTCGGCAAGAACCAAACTGGGAGCATACCCCAGTTCAGCATATGGGTCCAGAAGGACCAGGGCTGTGACTTGAGCCTCAGACTCCAGGGCTGCAAGCTGAGCCGTCAGCCCATTGAGCTAGCCCAGCTTCCCCAGTTAGTCAGCCTTTTAGCAAGGAATGAGATGCTTCATTTGGTGAAACTAGGCTTGCCAGATCTGTCTGTACACCACTGAATCTTGGCAAAGGCAAAACCTATCCAACTCTCTCACGTAAGCAACACTTAAGGATGTTTACAAGAGACCCCTTTCCCAGGGCTGTTGACAAGGTGTTTTACTCAGAATTTAATTTATGTGAATTCCACACAGAGATACCTCAAAGCAAACTGTAAGCATATTTGACACTTACCTTCCCTTGACTCTCATCTTTCCCTTTATGCCTCCTCAGGACAGAGGACACCAAGTTCTTCTGAATTTGTACACAGGTTGCTCGCTATACACTCTCCAATCACAGTGGGTTTGTAATGCCTTCCCAGCTAGATGCCTCCCACACAGATGGGGACTGTGCTATTATTTCCTCCACAAAATAAGTCCCTGGGAAATGCCGAGTATACAGTAGGTATCCAAACATTTGTTCTGGGCAGGTGAATGAGTAAATAACGTGAATGAACAAATGACCACACCTACATCTTTTCCCTCTAATAATAGATCTGACCTGATTATCTTCTCTGTCTTCTCTTGACTTAAAGCAGGGGTGTCAAACTGGTGGCCTGCAAGCCGCTTGCAGCCCCTGAGGTAATTTTTTTGTGGCCCACGATGCTCTGAAATAAAATAAAAATAGAAAAAATTGTTATGACGAAAATAGCACTTAAGGAAAACAAGGCAATACCATACACACAATTCCCTCGTTAACCCTTTAACTACTGAAGACGAGTATACACGTGGCCCAGTGCCTTTCCTGGGGGCCTGTGGGCGTGTATAAGCGCGCTGACTCAGTTCCAGCGACGTTTGTAAATGTGATGTGGCCCGCGTGACTCTTGCCTGTTGCACCAAATGGCCCGTGTTTTCATTGAGTTTGACACTCCTGACTTAAAGGATTGTCTCATATCCTCTTCTCTTTAGGTAATCAGAGTAAATTTTACAACTACCCTTTTCTCTTAACATCACATGCCCAAACTTATTTTGTAATCAGGGCTCACAGTTTCTGGTCTTCACATGTTATCACCCCATGTGGATAGCATGTGCCTGTCTTTTCAAGTGACCCTGAAATATGCTCCAGGGGACCCCCTTTTCATTGTTCTTCTCCTTGTGGCAGCCTCCTTTGCCCATTTTCTGATTGCACTATAAGGCTCCCCACACCTGAATGAACTTGCCCTGTATATTTGCACATATCAATATGTTAGCATGACCCTCAAAATTCCTCCCAGGGGTGAGGGGGAGTGGTAGAGAGGGCAAAGCGGGTCAAGCATATGGTGATAGAGAACTGGCTCTGGGCGGTAAGCACACGATGCAGCAAACGGATGCTGCACACGGATGCTGCACTATAGACATGGACACTTGAAACCTACGTAATTTTACTAAACACTGTCGTCTCCAAAAATATATAAAATAAAACTCCTCCAAAGATAAGCTTTCCTATAACTGCTGTAGAAAAACACCCTCAGAAGAGTGTAAAGCTGGGTTTCAAACCATGCTAGAGTTACATACAGTAAAAAAAAGAAAAAGAAAACTCAATGGCTTTGAGACGACCCTAAAAATTGTGCCAGAAAAAGAATATCACCTCTATTGTTAACAGTCTTATAGGTTCTACATCATTCTTCAAAGCTTTGTTAAAGCAATAATATAACTTCTAAAACGGGGAGTAAATGTCCTTAAAAGATACTCAAAATATCAACTGGCCAGCAGGATTTGTTTTTTCTCATTCTAATCCTAACACTTATGCGTGCCATGAATGATCAGATACAAGGGTTACTGGGGATTTATAAAGGTCTTACAAATACTCTCAGGTCATAAATCTGCTCACTGAAGCTGAAGAAAAGAGAAAACAGAATGTGGAGTCTTGACCACTTAACTCATCTTAAAACATCTTCTCATTCTTTAGTAGGTTATTCAAAATGCTGAATCCCCACCCCAAACCACTTTGTTCTTCATAACCACAGCTGGTGAAGAGTTTCCCGGACTGGGACAGGCAGTAGTCACCTCTAGGGGAGTAGACAAGCTGGGAGAAAGATCTGGCTCTGACATTTGCCAATGACACTGGGGCAAATCACAGCTCCTTGAGCCTTGTTTTCTTCATTTGTGAAGCGATGCTTTATGAGGTTATTGTGAGGACTAAATGAAATACATGAAAACACTTTGTAAACTATTTGTAAAGCTAATATTGAGTGATTATTGAATGCTCAGTATGTGACAATCACTATGCGGAGAATTTCACATGCGTCCCATTAGCAAATCTAAATGTCAGAACTACTTAGAAAAGTCCTTGGGGCTCATCCCAAATTCAAGATCCTTTCCCTCTTTGAAATCCAAATGCAGAGCTACATTGCATGTATCTAGAAAATATCTAAGAAATAGTTAAGCCTTCATTTTGCAGAACAAAAAACTGAGTCTGAGGGTAAGTTATAATGTACCTGTTTAAGATCACACAGTTAGCACATGGCAAAGCCCTGTGAATTAAACCAGGCCTATCTGACCTCAAGTTTTTAACCACTATCCAACTTGTTGTAGAATTCCTTTTGTAGAAGTAATGAGCTGTAGTGAAAACTATTGTTTTATATTTCCAGAGTAATTATAAAGGATCAAAATGGTAATGTACATTAAAACATTTAACAATCCATAAAAAACTAAACAAGACTAGATTACTCCAGTAAGTCACCAGTCTCCAACAATAAAGGAGAGGCTAGGTTGTTTATAGGGTTTATTATTAGAGCAAGTATATTGAGTGAATAGCATTTATTCCTGTTTATAGAAAGCCTAAGACTATCAGAGGAATTGCCTATTTAGATGTGAGCCATGGATTACTTCATATTTTGTATAGTAAAGTTACAGTTTTAAAAAATAGATCTAGAATTTCCTTCAACTAGCAATTACAATGCTGCATGGCCTAAAATACTTCCACGCCCAGGCAGACTTGGGTGTCCCTAAAACTCTTCTCTCCTTAGTCTCTCCTGTCTCTAAGCACTGGCTACCTTTAAAATGAAAGCTAAGTTCCCACAAAACAAGAAAAAAATGATATAACTTTATCCATCACTTCAACATTTCAAAGTCTTTATCATTTGATACAGTAACTCTGAGGTTATAGGGGAAGGTGTTTGGCCTCATTTCATGGGAAGGAAATTAAACTGCAGAAAGAATAAAGCATTCATCTATTTATTGTCTTACAGGTTGAGTAGATTCAGGACATCCAAATGCCCACCTTTACACCATCAGGTATCTATTTACCTTCATGTGACTCTGTCTTGGCTGCTATATGACCTCTCCCAGAAGTATCTGCATTTATTCAATTTTGTTCAATTTAACAAAAACTCACTGAGATTCAATTTTGTACCAAGCATGTTATAGGTGCTGGAAGCTGAAAGAGAAAAAGACAGTTTCTGTACCAAACGAACTCCCAGTCTAGGGATACCAGGATAGCTCAACAGGTTGAGCACTTGCCTTTCAACTATGAGGCCCAGAGATCGAATCCCAGCCCCGGCCCACGCAGGTTCATATGCTGAAATGTGGCGGTGAAGGTTCTTGCCTCTCATGCAGGAGGCCCTCAGTTCAGTTCCCATCCCACATAGCCCCACATCCACCTGTGTGGAATGAACTATGTCACAACTAATGATGTGCAACTGTGGAGACTGCTCTGGGCCCTCCCCACTTCTCTCTCTCTCTCTCTCTCTCTCTCTCTCTCTCTCTCTCTCTCTCACACACACACACACACACACACACACACACGACCTTCTCTCAAAAGCAATAAAATAAATCTAAAAAAATAAAAAAACTCCCAGTCTAGAAAAGAGACAGACAGACACACCTAGTGACCAGGCATTGCCCGAAGTATAGTGAACTAGAAGACTGCTTTAAAGTTTTCTAATTATGAAATGAAAGACTTTATGTTAGCCAAGGGCATTGTTTGTTTGTTTTTATAAATACAGATGTAATCAACAAAAGTGTTTTAGACATCAATTGGTAGTTGAGGAGTATTTGGTGGCAGGCTAGTGGGTACAGGCCACCTTGAGGGGAATGTGCCTGAACGGTGTATGCTCCACTCCTGGTTTCCCCATATCCCCTCTGGAATCAAGTTCACCCTCTATGGCGATGGGTGGTTTGGTTTTTGCAAACATTCCATCTGTCTCTTCCAACCATAACTCTTGTTCCGAGCACAGACACTTGGTCCACCGAATCCCTCCTCTAATCCAAGACACCCAGACGCCAAGAATCTTGTGTGCTCTCTCAGCCCCTCTCCCCTCTCACTGTATAAGAAAACCGTGCCCTTGTCCTGGGAACTCTTATGGTGCCAGCACATCTGGACGTCCGTTTTTCTCTGGAGATAGGATGAAGCAGAATCCACAGCCTAGGACCAGCCTTGGTGGGAAAACCCTAAGGGGGATGAAGAGTGTCTGAGATCTGGGAAATGGCCAAGGGGTATGGCAATAGGGACCCCAGAGTCCACACCCAGATCTCGCGCTGCGGTATGTGTAAGTGTGCATGTGGTGGGGGAGGGGCAGTGGTGGCCATGAAAGTGTCCTACTCAGCTCTCCTGCTACAGAGAGTGGAGCTGACTGCTGGCTCAGCTCCTGCCCCCTGGGTCCACCCGCCACGCTTCCAGAAGGCTGCTCCCAGCCAGGGACGGAACACTCCAAGGGCCTTGTGCTGGCTCATTCCTGTGAGAATCGGAACTCCTCTAACAGGGGCCTTGGACTCCAGAACCTCCATCAGCCTGGCCAAACCTTTCTTGAAACTGCTCTCCAGCCTGGGACTTTTCCCACCCAGTCTTCTTTCCTTTCGCCACCTGCCCCTCACAGGTGGCAGACCTGCATCTTGGTCTGACAACTCTTCCTGCCTGTTCCTTCCCCCTCCCTTTTATGGTTCACAGGTGTGTCCACCAGTAAATATCTAGCACATCTAACCTCACCTTGGTAGCTGCTGCTTGAAGGACCAGAATTTACATAGTGTGCTTGATGTAACTCAAGTTAACCTGAACTGTGACAGTGGTACTTTATAGGCCACTCTGAGCTAAGGGATTAAAAACAAAAGGTCATAAATATGGCTTTGTAGGAATATACTGGTAATAATTATTATAGAATTTATATTAACTGCATACCATTTATGCCCAATTAACATGTGGAACAATGACATTATGTAGATTATTAAATACAGGTCAAATTAACTTGGTTGTGGATTTGATTACAGCATTGATTGTGTTCTTTGAATCTACTAAAAAATGATTAAATATTTTTTTAAAGATTAGAGGAAACAAAACAAATTAAACAAAAATAAAAAATGTTTTAAATTAAAAAGAAAAGATTAGAAGAAATAATGTAAACAAGACCCACCGTCTTTAAAATTCACATCCTAGAAAAGGATAAACTTTAATGCATCTCCCAAAGATATTTAGCAGCAAAGATTTATCCTTCTTGTGTCCCAATTTGCATTGAGATTTAAATAATGAGAGAATAAACAGCCTTTATTTCTTACATGTGATCCTTTTAAATTGATTTCTCTTCCAACCAAATATTGGCTTAAAATTGATTTCTCTTCCAACCAAATATTGGCTTGCTGGTAACACTCTGTGTTGTCTAATGAAAATAGCTTTGTAAGAGTTCAAGTTCTCCAGGGCACCTGAGCCCCTGACTGGAAATGTGGATCCCTATTGCTAACACTGAATGTGCCCAGTGGCCTGGACTTGTAAGCAGGCAATGGCTTCTGTTGCCTGAGTCACAGAGCCCACAAACTGGGATTTTTATGTTCAAACCCAGGCAGCTGCAGATGAGTGTAGTCATGCCCCAGCAGTGAACACACAGTGGTTCTGTGAATTAGCACAGAGCCACTAGGACTAAAACAGTTCTGTCCCTGGACCACAGATAGACCAGGTGAGACAGGAAAAGTCAGAAGTTCACAAGGGAATGCCAAACCCTCTCCCCAGGAAGTATATCTCAGCTCTTCTTATCTTTGGGCTTTAGATACAACCCCTAAGCCAGCCTTTTTGCCTTGGCTCATACTGAGAAGCTAGGATAGGTCTCTACCCAGAGCTCTGAGGGCTCTTAACACAGTATAGAAATTGCCAAGGGTATCATTGTATGCAATAAATCTTCAGCAGTCTGGTGGAGAGTCCCTGCAACATTTCTTGGAGATGTATCTTGAAGGTAACCAGCTAGGCATTACTCTGGACATTTTACATATCACGTTTGTCTTCCATTACAATTCTTTTTTCTGATGAAAAAATTTAGGGTCACAGAACTTAAAAAACTTATTTAAGTTCACAAAGACAGGAAGTGGCAATATTAGGATTTTAAGAACAACCTGTTGAACAACCTCTTTCTCCTTCATCATGTTACCTCAGGAATTTTCTCTGAAGAAAAAGGGAGTTTGGGGTCACATAGGTATTAGTTTCCTATTGCTGCTATAGCAAATCACCATAAATGCAGTAGCTTAAAACAACACAACTTTATCATTCTACTGTTCTGAAAGTCAGAAAAGTCTGGAACGGTCCTCCCTGGACTAACAGCAAGGCAATGGCAGGGCTGTGCCCTGATGGAAGCTCTAGATGAGTCATTTCCTGCCTTTCCTAGCTTCTGGGGACCATCTACCTCCTTTCTTTATGGGCCGTCTTCTATCTTCAAGTACATCACACTAACCTCTGGTTCACCTTGTCATAGACACTTTTTCTGACTTCGTTCCTTTACAGACCCTTGTGATTACATGAGGTCCACCAGGATAATCTTCCCATCTCAAGATCCTTAATTTCATCACATTTGCAAAGTGCCTGTCCCTCCCCTCCCCACCCAATCCCATTTTTTGTGAGGTAACGTATTCACAGTTCTTAAGAGTAAGGCAAGGACATCTCTGGGGTAAGCTGACCAGATGTACTATTCTAAATAGGACAGAAAACAATGGTAGGTACTGTCCCGTTTCAAATGGTACATATGGTTAGCCTATTAACACCTTGAGTTTAACCCAGTGAGACTAAGCTGACGGGACGTACTGCTTGAAATGGAATAGTATTGTTGTTTTCTGTCTTGTTTAAGCTACATCTGGTCAGACTATTCTGGGGACCATTTTCTGTCTATTGCACCTACGTGTATATAGTGAGTGGGTCCTCTATTTGTCACCACCGCCACCACCCCCATGTCCTCGTACATGAATTTCACAAGACTCTTGTCTATTTTATCAATCTATGTCATGTAAAAATCTCTCTGGGATTTCTATTGAAACCTGAGGCTTCCAAACTAAGCAATATATATTTTTTGCATAAAGTGGTAAATATCTATCACCTGAAAAGCCAAAACTATAGTTGTAACATTTCATCAAGTCAATATATAGGTATTTCTTGCTTTTGGGGTTGTTTTACTAATAAGGATAGTGACATTGTGGCCTGAAAAAGCTATTAATGCTCCTTAATGAAAAGTAATTTTATGCTTGCATTTCCTTCTGCTTTGAATTTTCAAAAGTTGACATAACATCTAAATCTTCAGGGTAACCAAGGACAGTAGTATAAATCATGTCTTTTCATTCAAAATAATACTTTTTACCTAAAAATAAATTATAATAAGCAGACAGAGTAAATACCTTGAGTAAAGTCATTTCTTGCTGGATAAAAATTAACATTTCCCCTTGGCACTAATAATATATACTTGTTTAATATTATGTTTATGCTTTTTAACCTGTTAGTTTATCTTTCTTTGATGGGAGTCTCCACATACCAAGTACGGTATAGGCATTCGGTGTGTGTGTGTGTGTGTGTGTACATATATACTTACATACATATATATCCTAGGTAGAAGAAATTTAGAAAAAGATCACATACCATGTAAAACAAGCATGCAAAACTGAATTACATCATAATAGATGGAAAATTTTGTTAATACAGTACTTTCACAAATGGTGTTGCTTTAACAATGGCATCTACATCACTGATGGAACTGTCCCATTTTAAGCCTGTAATGTTCTCCCTGCCTAATGGAAAGATGGCCTAGATCCAGGGTCAACCTTTTTTTTTTTCCACGTTATAGATGCTAGATGCTAAGAGCTAAGTGATAGTCACACACATGACTGATCTCCATAGAAAACATACATGATGATGAAACTCAAAGTAACTTGGAAGGCAAGTCAAGCAGTAGAATAATTTATAATCACTATAATTACTAACTCCACATCAGTATAGACAAAGTCTACTAGTCTTTGATGGAAATATCAGACTACAGATAATATGCCATTCCAGAGTGCCACCTGCAACCCTGTTCTTTTATCTCCTTATTAAGAAATCATGTTGGACCAAAAGTAAGGAAAAATTAAGAATTGTAAACCTTAATTTTAATTTACTTTTTACAATAATTACAAATATATTTGTACAAATAATATAAATATTTTATAAATATCTGTATCAATGTTCAGTAATTATAAACATTGATACCAGATTATTAGAGATAAACTACTTAATACGATCAGGATAGTTGATACAAAGCAGAAATGAGGGTCCTGGGCTGTCTTCCAAGACCTTTTGTTTTCAACATCATCTTTTTTCATGTCTGCTCTGAACAAAATTGTAACATAGCTGAAACCTACCTTTGGTGTTCCCCACATCTTCCATTTGAGGTAGCCCTTCAACCTTTGCCACCCACAGCCCTGACTCCTGCATCCCAGGGCCTCTGCAGTGCGGTTCTGAAGTGCTGCCCCATACTGCACAGTTTCTCTTTCCCCATCAGCATTTACCAGTCCAGTGTTCCGTTTCCTAGCACTCTGTCCTCAGCAATGCCAATATGGCCCTAATGGGTTGATGTGCTATTTTCTTCTGGTCACATACTGCATTTTCATCTACTTTCCAGAGCTTCTCTTCATCAAAGGAGTTCATAGGAAGCAGCACATATCTTTGGATGGGCACAACCTGAAATCCCGCTCTATGGTATTTGTCCTATCAGTAGAAATGACTTTTTAGCATTTTGTCCCTTCTCTTACTGTGCCTTTAGTAAGAGAACGGTGCTGTCTAGCCCCTGAGAAAATGTGTATTTTTAACTAAGTACCCACACATACAGAATATACACCTATGAATTCCTTACTTCTGACTCACGATACCCACTGTAACCCATACAGAGTTTAACCAGCATATGCAGTGATTTCCTCTTCAGGTAATTCTACCAGGTTCTCAAACTTCTTCCTTAATTTTGGGGCCAACCACTTGGTCTCCATGTCCCCATCCTTCAGGGTGCTGCCCCCTTCTGCAGATTCTCTTCCTTTTCAACTCCAGTACCATGAGCCTCTTGGTCTTTTATAAGCCTCCAATTCTCCCTCCCATCCTGGGATTCATTTCTTCACACTTTCATCTTCAGAATGGGGTTGTCAGTCACTCCCTTCCATCTGATTTTTTTTTCTAGATGGATCTAGATAAGATTTCCGCTCATGAAAACAGGAGGAAATGGGAAAACAATCCTATTAGGGTCAAATATCTTCAAGACAATCACACTTTCACATTGTCAAGAAGGACTTAGCATAATTCTCCTGTGTGTTTAGACTAAAAAAAGTCTTTGTCTTTTTGTCCTAGCTGAATATGTCTAATTTGATATGTATATAACTTCAGAAGAAACATGGATATATTCGATGCTTCCTAGAAGGAGAGGAAGGGGAATACCTGTACCTCTACAGTTCATTCATTAATTTTGCAAATATTATTGGTCACTTATGACAAGTACTAGGGGTAAGGAGGAGTTAGACATGGTTTCCTGCCCTCCTGGAGCTTCTGATCCAGGTTATAGAGCTGTAATAAGCTTTAAAGATATCTTAATTTATTGGTTCCCGAATTACCTACCAGAGATCATTAATTTTCTATATAATGTTAATTGCTATTTCTCCAGTGCAGTAGAAGGAGGAATTGTGTTCGATGGTTAAATTAAGTTTGAAATGCCAGGTTAAACAAAATTAAGATAGTTTCCTCACTCTGGGCCTTTAATATGCTAAGATACATAGTGACTCTCTGAGGATGAGATGCAATATAGTAATTTGTTTTCCTCAAACATATTTCAATACAAATTCTTTCTGAAGAGTACCTTTTGACATCAACTGTTGACAAAAGATATTAAAATTTCTATTAATGCTTACAAGACCCAAGTCCAAGTGCTTCATTCTGAACATGAGGAAAGTAAGGTAATCTTAGAATGGTGAGGAGCAGAGCTGAGAAAAGAGTGGGTCTCCTTCCCATTAGTCTCATAATCTTTCTATCATTCCTTGCTGCTAGTTTCTGCTACCTTTATCTTCTCTCATCTCTTGGGAAAAAACAAAAAACATAAAATCAGTGTTTCTTTCTTCCTTACCTTCCCTCTTCTCAGATAATGGTCTTGGCATTTGTCTTTTCATGTTTTCTGTTTTTTGTTTTTCTCTCAGTTGTTTATAACACTGGGGCTTAAACTCTTAAAAAGGCAAGGCCAGCTTTTAGGTAATAAAATAATGGGTAATTTGTGCTCAGTAAATGTTCGTAGGCAAAAGATGATGGCAACTTCTATATGTACCTTTACCCTCTGGCCTCATATAGACCCTCCTTCTATGGAGTCCCTCCCCATCCCAACTCAGCATTGCTGGGCAAAATACACAAAACATTCATCCTCTTGTATGGGACATGTTGTATGTGAGAAATTTGTAAGTATGTAGACCTCTGCATTATTTACAAACATCTACCTAGCTACAAATTAGGTCATAGGGACATAATTTTGGATGTTTAAAACTTAAGGGGAAAAAATATCTCTCTACTCTCTCAATTTAAAAGCACTCCATGTTGAACTGACTCAGGGTGGTGAAAACACAAGACAATATATAGATGATATATTACAGAATTGTACTCTTGAAACCTATACAATTTTACTAACCAATGTTGCTTCAATACGTTAAATAAGAATTAAAATGAAAAACTTAAATAAATAAGTAAGTAAGTAAATAAATGAACTCCAGGTTCCTAATAAGCAAGTAGGGTTGCTGTACTGCCACCTTGTGGTAACCATGCATAAGAGCTAATTTAAATACAGCTGACCCTTTTCTTGAGTGTAATATTACATATGCCCAAAGGAGGAAAAGACTTTAATTAAAGTGCTATTCAGGAATATGGAATATTTTTCCATATGGGTGATCAAGTGGCTAACAATACATCATTTCAGACCTTAAATCAGGTTTGTCTTAATAATTAGACCAGCAAATGGACACGCTCTGGCTTGGGGAAGAGCCTACATTTCCTCTCCAGGAAGCAAGTTCCAGGATATTTATCATATCAGAAAGGAAATGACAGCTTCTGGAAGAAGTGCTCAGAGTAGAAAATGTGGGGCTTACAGCTGAGCTGAGGCATGACCACATCTCCAGCAAGGTAGAGAGCTGAGAAAAGATACCCAGCGTCCCCAGGGCACTGACAGTGCACAGGCCCCTGGAAAATCAACTGCTCAGCATCAGGCACGTCTTTCGTGGGTATCCTCTGAGTGCCTTCTGCCTCACTATTAAGTAACCTGCACATTGACTGGCTTCCCTGTGTTCTTTCCTTGTTCTCTGGATCACATTAGGTTAGGTTGTATTCCTTTACATTTAGCTAATATCTGCATTTTGAAAATTCAAATTTATAAAAGCATTTAATGGCCTATGAATCCTTACTCATAACAAAAGGTCAACTACAACTTTATGGCATAGGATAGGGGTCCTCAAATTACAGCCCACAGACCGAATCTGACCCACTACCTATTTTTGTAAATAAGGCTTTACTGGAGTACAGCCATGCCCATTTGTTTATGTATTATCAATGGATGCTTTCATACACAATGGCAGAGTTGAGTGAGTGTGACAGAGACCATGTGGCTGCAAAGCCTAAAATATTTATAGCTTGGGCCTTTACAAAAGAAACTGCCAACTCCCGGCATATAATAAATATAACTGATGATCATGAGACTGGGGTTCAGACTTACTAGCCAATATCTTATAATTGCTCAAAATCTCAATCAATAACCTCAAAACTGGAAATAATAATGCCTGCTTTGTTTACCTCATGAAACTGTCATGTGTAGCTAATGAAATAACACATCAGTATTTACAGACAATAAATGTAGGACTCTAGTGCTCTAGAGTTTCTAATCTTCCCATTGCAAATCTGCAGCTGCTCCAAGATACCTTCCTACCTCCCAAAATTCCTATTGGCTGGATTCCTTACCTTGGTGAATTCTCATTCCCACTCTCACTGTTGCACTCAAAGGTCTTCCAAATACGCTTTTGGCTAGTACGAGTCTCTCCTTTTCTTTGATATTTTTGTCAAGCATAAATAGTCCAAAGAAAGGGAGCTCTGTGTCCCCTCAATGGGTGACTTCGCTTTAGAAGGGCGAAAGCCAGATGCAGATATCGGAAGGCCACTGTGGCTAAATCCAAGAACAGGTTGAAAATATGCACAGATGGTTAAAGTATAATGAGAAGATGCTGAAGACGGTAGCCAGAAGCTTATTTTTGATTCAGTGAATGGTGGGAAGTCCCCCAGAGAATGGAGTAATAAGGCTAAAGTAGCAGGTACACAGAAGGCCCTCGGCTATGGTGGGGAGAAGCCCAGGGGGCTGCCATTTTGTGCAGGGCTTCTTCCCAGGCTCCACTTGGCATTGGTACCAGGCCTAACGTTACCTCTCATGGCCTCTCCACCCCTCACCCTCTGGTTTCCTTGATGATTAAGAGCCTGGCTCTGGGCCTGACAGTAAGCTGGAGACTCCACCTCAAAGGAAGCTCAGCAAGAACGACCTTGGTAAACTCACTCTGCAGAGCACCGTGGATGTCAGTGAGCATCTCTCAGAGATTTATGGCCCTGAACCTAGTCTCCTGTTACTTAGCAATTTCGCTGTATTTTCCATTGAGTAATAAGAGCAGGATAACAGCAGAGCCACTCAAGGTTAGCGGCCTTCTGAAGTCCACCCAGTTCCACACAACTTCTTCCTAATAGTATACAGAGGAGATTTATTGGGATGTTTTTGCAGGCCAGGAAATTGCTACATGATTTTGTCATTGACAAAGGAGCAAACGTCACTGCCTGGTTTCTATTGGACTTTCTCCACCTCATTAGCTCTTAAACTGGAAATGATGAATACAGGCTGATTCCTTGTTCGGTTATCAGGTGGGAGGGCAACCCAAACAATATTCTAATTCCATTGTTTTCACTTCAGGGATTATTGATGGCAACTTTAGGGTACAGCTTATATTTGGATTTCCACTTGGTTTCCTGTTCTTATGGGATTCATGTGAATTGCTACTTGGTTGGACTTTCAACATTTCTCTTATGTTGGTTTAAACTATGAGAGAAAACTACAATGCCAGAAGTGATTTTATTTCTACCATCTTTGTAGATGTGTCAAAGCTAGTGATCAAAATGGTTTTTCTTAAGGTGCATTTTATTGTTTTTGACAGAGAGAGAAACAGAGAGAGACAGAGAGAAGAGGGGCAGGGCAAGCAGTCACCACAGTTCTACATCATCAGTTTTTGGCTTGGTTTCATTCACACAGGTGGGCAGGGGATGCACGGGGCAGGAATTGGGCAGGGCCCTCCCACGTGAGAGGCACACCCCCACGAGCTGGGGGCCAAACCAGGGGCCTCCCACATGGGAAGCTCGCCTTAGCGAGAACCAAACTGGGGTCCATATTCCAGTTCAACATCTGGGTCCACATGGGCTGGGACTTGATCCTCGGACCCTGGGGATGCAAAGCAAGCATTTAACCCACTGAGCCATCCTGGCATCGCACCAAAATGTTTTTTCTGCATGGAAGGGAAAGCTATAGATATGGCATCAGTTCTAATTTTCACAGAGTATCTGTCATCTACTCTTCCTTATAGTCAGGGAATTCCCAAGCCAGGCCTATTTGTTCTAGTACTATTTATGTCTGTCCTAGCATAAAAGCAGTAAAAAAAAAAGCATGAAATAGTAACAGTGCCAATCACATAGTAAACACCATATTGGTGATAATTAAACTGAATGCCATGGCAGCATTTATACTTGCCACATATTCCCCATGATCTAGGACAAAACAAGGAAGGGATATAGTCAAAGATGACTTTTTGAGAGATTGGAAAGGTCTGCCATTTTTAGTGCTGTCTGGGTTTCCTTTTTATTTTCACCATCTCTCTTAAACGCCACCTGAAAAATATTAACCCTTTACTACAATTGCATTCAATACAGTGTTTTAGCACCATCGAAGCCAAGAGTGTACGGAGGAGAGGAAATGAACCCAAATTTGTGCATGCATTCAGGGTCACGAGAGGTGGGGATTCAGTCTACAGATCCCTAGGTTCCAGCAGCTGTTCTGAGTCACTTGTTTTTTAAATCATGTTTACCAGCAGCCAGAAAAAAAGAACAAAGAACGAATAATAACTTAATGTTACCTGGCTTTAAGACTTAGAAAGGATACAGCTTCAGAAAGTCCTTTGGAAGCTGTAAAGTATAAAGATCTTCCTCATATCTCTCTATTCCAAAGGAAGTTAAATTGAAAGTAAAACTAGAATGTTTTACATAAAAAGGTGAAACAACTTCCTGTCTAACAGCTATCAGTTAGTAATAAGACCAAATTATCACTATTGGGCCCAGACCCCTGCCTCATCAGGAAAGCAGCTCTGTCTGGTGGAGCTTGGCTTCCAGTGTCCTTCCTGTTTCCTCAGTCTCTGCACAGGAGCCAGCCTCCCTCCCTCACACACATTCTCTGTGGTTGAGGGTTGTCTGTGAAGCTCCACTCCCTTCCTTTCTCCCAAGTCACAGTTACAGGAACTATTGCAAGATTAACTCTCTCATATTATATTTCATCTAACAAAACAGCATCTCAAGGGTTTTGGCTTCTGGAACAAGAATAAAAGATTAAAAAAAATATTAAGTTCATTGGAAGGAATCTTATAAGGCAATTTTGTGTTGGTGAAAAGTGTCAGAGAGGCAGCCTCAAAGTCTGAGTTCATGTTTATTCATCTAGCAGGTGAAGAGTCACAATACTACACAAATATCACACCAACCTACAAGATTAGGATAATGTAAATTCCATGTAAAAAGGTAATTCCTTAGTCAGTCTCATGTTATAATCTTCACCTAATAACATGGTGCCTTCTAAGCACTTCCACATGAATTATGTCATTTAACTATTTTTGTGACTTGCTAAAGTAATAGTGATAGTGATGACGATGTATAAACATGCCACTTAACCTGCATTAGCCAAGAGCGTTTATATCTTTTTTTAATCTATAAGATTTATTTTTTTTAAGATTTATTTTATTATTTTTGACAGAGAGACCGAGACAGAGAGAGACGGAGAGAAGGGGGAGGGCCCAGATCAGTCTCCATAGTTGTACATCATCAGTTTTCGACATAGTTTCACTCCACACAGGTGGGTGGGAGACAGTGCAGGACAGGAACCGGGCTGGGGCCTCCCACATGGAGGCTTGTCCCAACAAGAACCAAACTAAGGGCCACACCCAGTTCAGCATATGGGTCCGGGATTCGATCCTCAAACCTCCAGGCTGCAAAGTGAGCGCTTAACCCACTAAGCCATTCTGGCATCTCCTATAGGCTTTATTTATTTATTTATTTATTTATTTATTTATTTATTTATTTATTTATCTGTTTGAGGTTTACAGAAAAGGTATATACCTTTTGAGCAGTTTTTCTTCTTAAAGGCTGAAGTGTATTTTGTTGTGATGAAAGTAGCTTATTTTCCAGAGTGAGAAGCAATGTGCAAGGGGGTTAGCATGAACCCTGGAACCAGAACCTAACTCCACCCTTATCAGCATTGTGACCTTTGGTAGGTGAATTCTTTAGCCCCTCTGAGCCTCAGTTTTCTCATCTCTAAAATGTGAATAACTATAAACAGCATTATATACAAGTTTATAAGAATTAAACGGAATAACAAACATAAGTATCTAGCACAATGCAGAGCACCAAGTAGGTGTTTAGGAAATGCTTGTTTCATTTTAATTCATGTTGCACCTGAGAAGCTGAGAGATGGCTATGTCAAAGTACCTCACATAAATCTCATGTGGGATTCTGATACTTTGCATTAGTTTACTCTGCCCAAAGGCTTTGTTAAAATATAATTTTTACTAAATATATTGGGGTGACATTGGATAATAAAATTATATAGGTTTCAAGTCTATAATATCTCATCTATATGTTGCATTGTGTGTTCACCATCCAGAGTCAGTTCTTTCATCACCATATATTTGACCTTTTTACCCTCTTCTACCAACTGAGGGCTTCTGCATTAGACTAAAAAGGGAGAAAAGCAGGTCATTAGAGACATCTGGCTTTCCACCCAACCTTATTAACTGAGTTTTTTTATTTTCTCTGAAGAGATGGAATTAGAAGCAAAAGCCAAAAGAACATTGAAAGACAGCCCCTAGACCAGGCATGTTCAACCTGTGGCCCAGGACAGCTTTGAATGCAGCCCAACACAAATTCTTAAAACATTATGAGATTT
>PVKE010024661.1:0-23636 GCA_004027555.1 Craseonycteris thonglongyai | reverse complement strand
GGTTCAAAGGTTATAATAGACCGCCTCTCTGACTCTGGCCAATCTGAGCAGGCTTTTTACTAGAACACAGTGTAGTTTCGGGTACAGAACATGTATAATTTGCATGCATAAAAAGCCTGCTTGGATTGGCTGAGTTAGAGAGGCGGTCCGAGCAGCCTTGCAGTGATTGGTGCGGGATCGAGTTGGAAAATTCGTTTAGCGACATATCAAGATGTTTTTCGGGATATACTCGGCATATAAGACGACCTCCGATTTTCGGTTGACTTTTTTTTGTTTCAAAAGTCGTCTTATACGCCGGAAAATACGGTAGTTAAGTGACCCTAAACCAGATACTTCATCTCATAGTGTCCTTATGTACAAAGTTCTGAAATCTGTAAGAAATAAAAGCAATAGCTACAGCATAGATTGTTTTACAATTAAATGCATTAGGTACTTAGAAGAGTGCCTTGTCACCAAAAATGAAGCAAAATGTCATCATGTGCCTTCTGATAGGATGCACTGAGAAGTATCCAATATTATCAGTAAGATTCTTGCCAAAAGTACTTAAATGTAATAATGAGAAAACAATCAAGTAAATCCAAACTAAGGGTAAGTCTGCAAACAACTGCAGTCTAGAATTTTAAGAATTATGAAAGTCACGTAAGATCAAAATGTTTAGATAGAGAAGTGGAGCTGAGAAACTCTTCTAGATTTAAAGAAACTTATAAAGGCACGACAAGTAAATGCAATGAACCTCGACTAAATCCTGGATCTCATTTATAAACAAATGAACAAGCAAACGCAAAAGAAAATCAGATGAAAGACATACTCAGAGCAATCCTGGATATTTAAATATAACCTAAATACCGTATTAGAGAATAAAATTGTATCAGTATGATATTTCTTGAGGAATAGTTATGTTGTGGTTATGTAGAAAAAGTCCTTGTTTTTAGGAGACATATGCTGAAATATTTAAGGGGGAAGTGTCATGATGTCTATAATTTTCAAATTGTTCCTCAAAATGTGCATTAAAAATAAAAAATTTCAGAACAATATTTGTCACATAATAATCAATAAGTGTAAATTATGTATTATTCGCATAGATGCCTAGACAAAATGAACACATTTTAAAATTATTATGTATCATTTGTCAAATAGAATTAATGTACTGAATCATGAATTTCCTAATACTCTCTGCACCTTCCACTCACCTTTCCCAACACCCAATCACCTATCTTTCTTTAACTTCTCCATTCCTCCCTTAAGATCATGCCTCTCACTAACAACATATTTTTAACCTTCTAATTTACATTTTGGTAGTTAATATCAGAAGATATTTTTCCAGTTATACTTTAATCTGTAATATTTATATTCACAACTTATTTGTATTAGAAAATCTTTGCACCTTCAAACTCAGGCCTAGATAACTTTAAGACTACACCTTACAGTATAGCTTAGCATAGTACCTCATGTATTTTTATGGTTGAATAATATACAGTTGTACACTTTATTTATCCATTCACCTGCAGATGGACATTTGAATTGTTTGTACTTTTTAGCTATTATAAATAGTACTGAAATGAATATTCATATACAAGTTTTTGTTTGACCACCTGTTTTCAATTTTGGAGTGTATACTTAGAATTGCTGGGCCATATAGTAATTCTGTTTTTCACTTTTTGAAGAATAGCCAAACTATTTTCCATAGAAGTTGCACCATTTTACATTCCTACTAGCAGTGTATGACGGTTTCAATTCTCTGCATCCATAACATTTGTTATTCTACATTTTTTGAATTATGACCTACCTAGGGGATATGGAGTGGCATTTCATTGTGGTTTTTGATTTGCATTTCCCTAATGATTAATGATGTTGAGCATCTTTTCATGTGGTTGTTGGTCATTTGTATATCTTCTTTGGAGAAATATCTAAACAATTCCTTAGCTCATTTTTTGGAGTGTCTTTTTGTTTTTGAGCTGTAAATGTTTTTAATATATTCAGGATACTAAATCAAATGTATGATTTAAAAATATTTTCTCCCACTCTATGCAGTGTCTTTTCACTCTCTTGATAGTGTCCTTCATGCTAAAGTTTTGTTTTAATGATGTCCACTTTATCTAATTTTCTTTTGTTGCTTATGCTTTAGTGTCATATCTTCAAAAACACTGCCAAATCAAATCCCAGTTCAGTTCTCACCGGGGTGAAGGTTTATACCTATGCCTTTTCCTAAGATTTTCATAGCTTTCATATTTAGGTCTTTTATTCATGTTGCATTAATTTTTGGATAAGGTATGAGGTTGAGAGTCCAACTTCACTCTTGGAAGGCAGCTATGCTAATCACTATAACACCAACACCCATCTCAACTTTATTCTTTTGAGTAAGGATATCCAATTATCCCATCACCACTTGTTGAAGTGATTATTTTTCTTTATACAATGGTCTTCATGCATTTGTCAAAAATCAATTTACCATAGACATAAAGGTTTGCTTCTAAACTCTCAATTCCATTCAATTGATAGACACATACTATTTTGATAAGTGTAACTTTGTAGAAAGTTTTAAAATTGGGAAGTGTGAGTCCTTCAACTTTGCTCCACCAATTTTATCACAAAATATCTCAGTTTTGAGAGGCTGCCAAGTTTATTGGAAAAATAAAAATTTTCTAAAATCTAATTTTTGCTTAAGACTAAGCTTAAGTTTTATCAATGATAGCAAATACTGTCTTGTTTTCTTTGAAGTAACTGGCTTACTTTGTTCATTTTCAAGAAATGTCTATTAAATATCCAAGTTTTATTGACCATAGTTTTTCTATCAGTCATTCTTTCTATTAAAAAAAAATGTGCCCTCTGATAAAAATGGCTTGTTCATCTCACAGCTCAAATAAGGGCATAAAAGCTTTTCCTTCAGACAAACACTGTACTTTCATATGCAGTAATAGAGTTTTATTTATATTTCCCACTTCATCAAAATGAATAAAAAAGGGGAAGCCGGGATGGCTCAGTGGGTTAAGAGCTCACTTTGCAGCCCTGGGGACCGAATATCGAATCCCAGATGAGGCCTGTGCGGACCCATATGCTGTACTGGGGAGTGCCCCCAGTTCAGTTCTCACCGGGGTGAGATCCTGGCCCAGTTCCTGCCTTGTGCAGCCCCGTGCCCACCTGTGAAATGAAACTATGTGGAAAAACCAATGATGTGCAACTATGGAGACTGTTCTGGGTCCTCCCTCTTCTCTGTCTCTGTATCTCTCTCTCTCTCTCTCCTTTCTCTCTCTCTCTCTCTGTCAAAAACAATAAAAATAGATATTTTAAAAAAAAAGAGGGGGAAGCCAGGATGGCTCAGTGGGTTGAGTGCTCACTTTGCAGCGCTAGGGAGCGGGGATTGAATCCCGGCCCTGGCCTCTGCGGAACCATATGCTGAACTGGGAGCTCCCCCAGTTCAGTTCTCTCTCTGTCTCTGTATCTCTCTCTCTCTGTCAAAAATAAATAATAAATGAAAAAAAAACCATGCAGTCCAGTGTTGAGATTTAATAAAATGAATACTTTTTATTGTTTAATCAAGGAACATTCTTAAGTAACCTTTTTTCTTTTTTTTTTCAAATGTGGACACTGTGGAGAATAATACAAAGGCAACTAATATGGTTTCGTGACATTGCCTTGTTTCATGCTAAGGATTCACTATGAGTGCAAAAGATAATACAATATATAGGACAAGTAACTTCTTAGAATTATTGCAAAAATACTTTTGACCTTGAGGACCCTATGAAGGAATCCTGGGGATGGGAAAGGGTCTGCAGATCATGGTTTGACAAAAGTTGATATAGCTACTGAAATGCCAGTTTTATACAGACTGCCTTAACTTCATAAATGTTGAAAGATGTAGATGTTACCATTATTTTCCCAATTTCCTTGTTGAAGTTTTTCAGTCCCTTTAGCAACACATTTGGGTGCTCTCAGTATACACACCCAACCAGCAATAGCAGTCTCTACTTTGAGTTCTTATGAAACTAACTTTACTGGGTAAAGGTCAGATATTTAGAGAAAGTTGGAAAGCAGGATGAGGCAGGAAGAAAAGAAAGAATTTACTCTAAACCCTTCTTCATATTCAAATCACATTCACTTCCAAATTCTATCCCTTTCAGTTGCAAAAAAAAAACAACAAATAATGTAGAAGGGCTAGCATATCTGTTTTACTAGATGAGATTAGACAATGGTCTTGTGGCTTTGCCTTATGAGCAACCATAATATTTTTATACAAAGAATTATTCATTCTTCAAGCTAATGGCTTCTTTTGTATCAGCATTAATTATACAACCTATATAATCAACTTTGACAAAACCAAGAAAAAAAAAACACAAGGAATTTTGTTTAGAGTACTGGTATAATAAAACATTTACTTTCAAGAAATGTCTGAAACAATAAGATGCAGAAAGCTTTACAAACCAAACATACATTCATATTATGTCATGTTATGCTACAAATAGTCTTAGTATGTATGACCTGAAGGACAGGGTAATGAAAGGGAAGGTATTCAAGTTCCTATCAATACAAATCAATTGTACAAAATAACATGTTAGATTTAGAATTGAAATGTACTCCAAAGGAAAATAAGTCTTTTTCAAAACAACAAATCTAAGTTTCAGCATGTTCCTTCTTAACAGACTGCTTACTGATCATTACCAAACACACTAACTTTCATGGAAAGAAGGAAGGTTCCACTACTTTCCCTGTATAACCTAGGAGTAAATCCAAATGCAAAATATTCTTTGAAGTCAGAAGGCATTCTTTGCTTCAAATAATTCTGGAGGGATTTAGAAGCCAGATAGGATTAAAGTTTAGGAAAAAGGAAGCGGGGAAGGGGGTCAGCTCAACCTTAACTGTAAATAAAACATGGTTTGAAGAAAGGGAAACTTTCCTTAGATCTAACAACTGCTACAGTGGCAAGTGTGGTTTATTCAGAATTAATGGGGAGAAGGGATCGTAAATTCAGACTCACTAATCAAAGTATGCATGAGGGAACCAGTGAAAAATATCTTTAAAAAACAAAATTGAGCAACCCCACAAATTTGGGTGCTTTGAAAAAAATATTTTTAACCAAGTATTTCTATTCCCAATCAATCTGACATTTGATCTGGATTCCAGCCCCCCTCCCTCTTGCCTGAGTTACTGCAGTAACCTACCAACTGACCTCCCTGCTTCTACTAGCCCTCATAAGTGATCCTTTTAAAAGGAAGATAATGTCCTCCTCTGTTCAAAACCTTCACATGGTTTCCCATCTTGCTCGGAATAAAAGCCCAAGTCCTGGCAATGACCTACAAAGTCCTATCTAACTTGGCTCCCTTTAACCTCATTTCCTACTGCTCTTCCTCCTTGTGCAACCCACTTCAGTCATGATGACCTTCTTGCTGTTCCTCCAATACACTAGGCACAGTTCCTCCCATGGACCTGGCAGGCACTTGGTTGTTCCTACTGCCTGGCTCCCAGGTACCAACATGGCTCACGAACTTACTTTCTTCAGGCATGTGTTAGCCTATCACCTTTTCAACCAGGCCTTTTCTTACCCACTCTATTACTAATGCAAACTCCCCCAACCCAAAACACTCCTGCCAACTTCTTTACCTACTTTTCCTCCATTAATTTATCACCATCTAACACATTGTTTCATTTATTTATGTATCTCTCTTCTACCACAAGAATATAAACTCCATGAGAGGAAGGATTTGGGCCTGTTTATCACATATACCCAATGCTTAAAAGAGGACATGAAGCACAGCAAGTACTTAAAATATTTGTAGAATGAATGGATTTAATTTCTGTCTCTATTTGTCAGATAAACACTACCTTCAGTTTAGATATATAAACTTCACTGTTTTATGATTCTTTATAAAGGCATGGAAAATTTGCTTCTGAACTTCTTGCTTGGTTTTTCAGACACTGTTGATTAAGCTGAGGATTGTGACAAAAGTGGTCTCCAAACACCTGGAAAGACCCAGACTAGAATGAGAAGACACTGTTGCTTCTTCCATTCTCCCCTTTATACTTCCCTATACTGTTATCTTCCCATCTCTATGAGTACAATACTGAACACTTAAGAAAACTAACTCAATTCAATATCTATTCTCTAGACTCTATTTTGACTTATGCTCCATTTTTGGATGATCACCTTCTGCCCTTACCCTGTTTCAAAGACTGTTATCCCTCGTTTTCCTTTGGGGAAGTAGACTTAACTGAATGCTGTCTGACCATATGAGGTTGTCAGAGGAATAGGCACAATACAAGCAGGTTACAAGTTATAGGGCAATTCACCTGCATAGATTTCTCTATGTAGCCTTACTGATTGTAAAGATCAGAGGAAACTAAATATTCCAAGTCTACTTAATTGTAAGCATATAACCATTTCTTCTTATATGTACCACCTACCTAACTAAAGAATTTAAGATTAGTATTTGTGAAACTAGTTTTCATCTAGTAATGGCTATACAGATGAAAATATTGTAATGGTTATTTTCAAGTCATATTTAATATCCTTGAATTACTAACTGGTATTTATAAGCAATTCTAGAAGTACATTTAACTCTTACTCACGTTATGGCAGAACAGTGATTATGATAATCATTATGTTTTAAAATCACAGAGTGAACAGTAACTAGAGAGGTCATCTGGTTCATCTCTAGCAGAACATATCTAAACCATACAGTGTTAGTTTTCTTTTTTTCAAGACAATTAGAGAAGTCTTGAAAATTACACAGTAATTTTTTCTATATATAGACTGCTTTAAGATCAGAGATGAGAGAAGGGTTTTTTTAGGTTTCACATCATCATCCAGTTTTAAATTCATTTGAGTTTAAGTATTTTAAGTATTTTCTTAGTGTACAACAATCTTTTCTAGTTTTACTTCCAGAAAGAATTAGAAAGAAAGGCTAATAAAAGGAAATAGGAAGGCACAAAGATTAAAGAGGAGGAATGAAAGAAATCTGGCAGAGGGAAATCAAAATAAATATAAAATGAATTCAATGTTCTGTTACTCTTTCATTTTTGTATTTCCAAGGACTGGATCTGGTTCTTTGCTCCAGGCATTCACTACTTGAATACGAAGTACAAACAGATTTAGGAATGATTAAGAGATGGATGGTTGATTATTGGTTAACTGTGGATAAAACAGGTCCAGTTATTCAACAATGAAATGTGTTCAGTCTTAATATTTTTTAATAATAAAAGCACATGGTACTAAAATTCAATTTATACAGAGAGGTCTAAGAAGAAAAGGCAGTGTCTCCTATTTTTCTGCCACATATAGTCCTTTCAACAATTGTTAAAAATTTCTATAGTAATTTTCCAAGATGAAAAATTAAATGGATCTCCCTACACAGATATATGAATGTGTGTGGGAGTGGGAAGTATACATTTAAATTTTTACTCTAAAAAATAACATCATACCTCTTATATGGCAACTTACTTTTTTTCTCTTTAAAATACATTTTGGAGATCCTTCCATGTCCCTATTCATGGACGCTCCACACATAAGTAACCTCTCTCTTTTTAAGCACTATATCCCCAATGCTTAGAACAAAGGTCCTACATATACTTTTCCTCCTATAAAAAATTAAGTATATTAATGAATAAATCAGAAATCAACAGATTAACTTGTTTTGAACAAAAGCATAATGTAAATTATTTAAATGTGCCAGAAGTATCTAGTCTGAGACTGATGAACATTTGGAGTATTTGCAGGGTTTTGGCTATTACTATAGTAAATATTCTTGAACATAGCTGTTAAAATCCCCTCCATATGTATCCATCATAAGTGAATCCAAGGTAATTACTTAGCAATGTAATAATTAAGAACATTGCATTTTTAACTATTATAGATATTGCCAAGTAACACTCCTAACCAGTTGCATCAATTTACACTCTCATTACAATACAATGTTTACTCTGGAGCAATTCCCAAAAACTAAAGTTTAGCGACAGAAACATACGTTCTTCCTAGAAACTTCATATTCTCTCATCTACAGCCTTTTAATGAAAACTGTGTCAGATGAGATTTCAAAAAAACGGAAAATCCTTTTGGCTTTGCTGAGCACTTGGGGACATCCTTTTTTTCCCTCAAAGACAAAGTACTTGTTCTTATTGGCCAGCTTTTTGGAACTGAGCCAAAATTCATGGATAACTGCTTCCTTTGTATATTCTAATAATAAAATATAATTCTATTATTGTCTTTTGTAAAAGTTCAATAACTGCATCTTTTTAAACTATAACAATTCAAGAGCATGCAAATATAATTGAGAACGTATTTATAGAAACAGGTGGCAGTCCTGTAGAAGTGCTTCAGATTTTTATCACTTAGATCTCACATGTATTCCACCGCCTATTGACATTAAAATAAGAAAAGTAACGTATGGGCAGAAAGAAGGTTGTATTCACATTAACATTCATGAAAGCTGAGCAGCTGTAGCCCTCACATCAAGTAGGGAATATATCCTTTGTCTAGTGATGAGAAAATGTCGCAGTGATAAATAGTTACAGACCGGGATGTCACAAGGGCAACAACACACAGAACTGCTCCGACAAACTTAAAAAAAAAAAGTAAATCTTCCTCTCCTGCAGTTCCTTTTGTAGCATTGTGAAGCACAATGTCTGTCCCTGCAAATAAAAGAAAAATATTGCAACACAGAATTCCTAACCTTTACTGACACTTCCCAGAAAAAAGAAAAAGAAAAGAAAAAAAAAAAAACCTTTGGAAATAATTTAAAACTTAGCTCATGGTGCATAAATATTCAGACATTCTGAAAAGTGCTCTGCACTCTACACCCAGCCTGTCTGGATCTAAAATGTGTATTGTCATCAGACAGCATGGTCGTCAAAGTGCAAAGACTGTAACGTCAACACAGGGAGACATTAGGCACAACATTGAAATGCTTTACACTTATTTATATAAATCAAACACGTCAGTAAATTTGTAAGAAAAATCGTTTAGTAACTTTGTGAGAAAAATCATGCATGAATTCATGAGTTTGTTATTTAAGATATATCTCACAGACCCCCAACAGTACCTACCAATGACTTTCAATTATTTTTGAAACAAAATGTTACAATTTGTATACAGCTTTGTTTATGAGAATAGGAAGCCTGAGAACCAGGCTCGAGGACAAACACTTCCCAGGGCCTGACTCAAGGTGGCTCACTTTCTCCACCTATACCCAACACAAAGGCTGAAACCACCGTCCCCCACCGCCCAAGGGTTTTTCTTTTTGCCTCTTCTGCAGTGTAGACGTTTCAGCATGACGAGTAATAAGACTAGTACAATTCTCTAAAACACATGTTAACACTGTGCTTTAGGGAGCCCTTCCCCACCTTACGGAAACATCCAGATTAAGAAAAAAAAAAAAAATGCACAACAGCTCCCGACAAATTCTCAACACCTCCCCGGCTCAATGCTTTCTAGACAGTTTTGCCAGCGTTGTGTACACGAAGGTCAAAGGTGCAGCCAGCAGGTAGCCCCGGGTCACCGGGTTGGCCTGAGGACTTGGCCCCCGGAGTTCTGCCGCTGGGGATGACGCTGCAGAGCCCAGGGAGATAAAGCAGGAGCGGGGTTGGAACTCGGACCCCGCCCCCCGGCCTCGGTAATGTCACGGCGCCTGCGCATCCGGCGAAGGCCTGTGGTTGGGGATCCCGGTTTCTGGACTCTTATGCGCCCCCGCCCTACGCCTCCTCCCCCGCCCTTCCCACCTCCGCCCACTTGACGCGATGACGCACGACAGGTTTGCGGACGTGGCGGCGGCGCAGTCCCGGGAAGGTGGAGACGGCCGCGGAGACGGGGTGGTGTAAGAGGAGGCCGGGGACAGCCAGAAAGGAAGGCTCGGTCATGAACTTACCCGGGACTGCAGCGGCGGCGGACCTGGCATCCATTTCCTCGTCGTATCCCCCTTGCTAACGGGACAGGTAAAGATGGCGGCCGGGGGGGAGTGGCTCTGCCCGGGACGGTGGGGTTTGGCCATTTCTGCGCCCTCGCTAAAGGCGATGTGGACCCCTTCCTCGCAGGTGTGGCGGGGAAGGTTGGAAGTGACCCTGAAGTAGAAAGACCTACCCTACCAAAGCCCTCGATACACTGTAGGGGAAACTGAGGCTCAGAGGAAGGACTCCTCCGTTCCCGATTCCCAGAGCAACGTATTTTCCACCAAAAAAACGTACTGTATCTCTCCCACAACTTCGTCTTTATATTGAATAGTCGATGATGGCATCCTAAACATATAGTCCAGGTATAATGGTGTGACAGAAACCTGGGATTTAATCACAGGGGATAACAGGGAAAGAAAAAAGATATGACACGTGGGATGAAGAGGGAGTGAAATTTTTTAAAACTGAATTAGCTCTGGAGGATTCGGTCCATGTGATATTGACCTGGTGCAGAGCTACCTTGTGCTTTATTTGCTCCCTGTTTAAGGAATGTCAAAGCGAAAACACCTAACAGCAGATATACAGAACGAAGGAAACTATTTACATGTACAGAGTTAGTGAATGCTTTAACACCCTGTCCTTTGGTAGTTTTTTTTTACTGCTTGCAATCTACATAGCATGCAGGCTTGTTTCAGTTTCTGAAAGAGGATTCGTGCCTTTTTTCTGCCCAAAGAGAATTAAGACAGGTGAATTGAGTCAGATGACTTGAATACTGTGCATTTTCTAATCTCTATATGGTTGTCTCAGATAATTAACTACCTGGGTCAAAGTCTAGTTTTTCACTTACATTAAACACACAACCAATTCTTGATTATTCAGAAACAGAACGCCAGTTTATGGTATTCTTCCTGCATTTCATTACAGGGGGAAGTGATGAGATAGTAAGACAGATGTTCATTCTTTAAATATTATCTATCTATCTATCTAGAGCAGGGGTCTCCAAACTTTTCAGCCCGCAGGTCGCATTAACCATCAGCAGTTTGGGGGCCGACTACACACACGAGGTCCAAATAAAAAAGAATCAAAACATAGATGTTGTTTTTAATTATTTATTTAATATTATTTTATTCAGATAAAAAGGTCTCCACAGGCCGGATGAGAGGGCTGTGGCCCACGGGCCATAGTTTGGAGACCCCTTATAGCTATCTAGCTATCTATGATACCTGTATCACAGAGGTTGATATAATATCTGAAATGGATTTGGGGCACTGCTCCATGACTTTCAGCTGTACTAAGCAAGTTTGGGGTTCTAAGAACAAATTATGAATTGTAGCCGTATGTCAATTACTGTAATAAGTGGTTCTTAACTTTTTAAAGTCATGGACACTTTTGAGAATGTGAAAATAATATTCTCCGAAGGAAAATGTACACATATATAAAATGTGCCTATGAATCCACAGCATTCTCAGACATTCCCTTGATTAAGGAGAAAGCACAGAAAAGACTTGGTTGAATAAGGTGGGAATAAAAACTATTACCTATTTTAATTGCTTCTTGGCCTTTTGACAAAGATCAAGTGTAAAACTGTTATCTGTTTTAGGTGAAGATGAGATACTCTTTCAGCTTTTTTGAGAATTAAATAAAACATTAATTTATTACAGTATTAAAACAAAGTTAATCATTTTGTCACTTTTTAGAATTCCTTGAAAGAATAGCATGCCTTCAAGATGCTTTTGAAATGTAAAATTGTGGGTAACTTTCTTTATTTTAGTGGCTGTCAAGTTAGGAATCCAGTTTATGGTAATAAATAATGTTGTACCTGGAGGTGAACAGGAGAAATAATTTACTTAACATATAGCTAGCTATTCATTGTGTTATCTGAATTGAAACTTTTGAGTTTTTTGTTTTTTATTGTTTTTTGACAGAGAGAGAGAGAGAGAGAGAGAGAGAGACAAAGAAAGAAGGGGGAGAGCCCCGAGCAGTCTCCATAGTTGACAGCATTAGTTTTCTACATAGTTTCACTCCACAGGTGGGCGTGGGGCTGTGCAGCGCAGGAACTGGGCCAGGAGCCTCCAGCATAGGGCCCCGCAAGAACTGAACTGGAGGCACACCCAGTTCAGCATATGGGCCCACATGGGCCGGGATTCGATCCACGGTCCCTGGGGCTACAAAGGGAGCACTTAACCTGCTGAGCCATCCCAGCTTCCCCTGAAGCTTTTGAGTTTTTAAAGCATTATAATGTTGCCATAGAGCACGGTCAGAAAACAGTTTTCAAGGGTTGGGACCAATTATGTGAAATATTTCCCAAAAATGTATAAGTATGTGCCTACACAGAAAGTATACACCCCATTAAATTTAACAATAAAATATAATTAAAAATAAATAAATAAATAAATAAAAAGGTATACGGTAGTCTATTGTCATCCATATTAAAAATTCAGATTTTTGGAGTTGGCCTTCTCTGATTTTTTTTTTCCTCTTTTCACTTGGTACTTGTCCGTAATATTCACAACTGAACTAAGTCCTTTGACATATCATTTTGCTATGGCTTCTGTGACCAACATGATATTCTCCTCCTCTGAACTCCTGTTTTTCTTCTTTACGTGGTGATTATTCTTCATCCAGGAACTAAATAATAGCAGTTCTTCGAGGCTCAGTCTTGGACACTCTTTTCTTATTCTGTACTCTAGGTGATCTCATCTACACCCACAGCTTCAAGTGTCTACTACCAATGTGCAAGATGAATCATGAAATTATATCTCTAACCCAGACCTTTCTGAATTTGATTGTGTAGCCCACTGGGTTACTTGATATTCATTTTGGCTGTCTTAAGAGTTTATAATCATATTTGCTGTCCCCTTCCCCCAAGTGCTTCTTCCAGTGTTCCATATCTTAAGAGAATGGCACCACCATTTACTCTGATGCCAATCAAATCTTGGCATGATTCTTCACTTTTTTCCACTCTTCATATTCTCTGCCAATATTACTTAAGTCCTAAGTATTTAGTCTTTAAAATGCCTCTAACTGTCCTCTTCTCACCATTTCCACAACAGTAACTGAAAGTGATATATCTTTTCATATGGGAACAATTAATATGAAGCTAAAATTGTGAATGTGGAATTAGTGTATGTTTTCGTTTTGGTTTTTAATGAGAATAAACCAACTTAAAGGTGAGTTAAGAGTGAATATGTAGTGAAACAAAGTATTAATTGCCGTATGTTTTTTAACTTAAGTCAGTTCCTACTCAGCTTACAATGTCTTTTTGAAATGAAGGTATATGTAGTAACCTAAAATTTGTTCAGTTTTTATAGACCATAAATTGAGCTTGATGAGAACTTTGATAAGTTAAAGTTTGGTGAAAAGCTTCCAGAGAAGGAAAAATACCTGGTCTAGAGCAAAATCATGACCTATGTACCTACTGCACTACACTACATACCAATTCCTAACATTAGCATGATGCAGGAAGGTAGGTAGGTAGTACAAAAAATATTTCAAGTACACATGAACTTAAAATGCAGAGTAAGCCACAAAGTTTTGGGTTCATAAAATTATTGTGTTTGTACATATAAAACATTTGATTCCATCAGAACTATAAATAGTACACAGCCACTCCTCACCAAATAACCTACTTGTTTAATGACCATTCGGACATAGGACCAGATTTTCAGCATGGGGATTCCCCTTTCTCGGTCTATGTGAGTCTTGTGAATGCCCTTTCTCAGTCTATGCTTTGTTCCTGCAGTATAGTATTCATACAGGACGTGTTTACAGTCATGTAAGACTACATATTTTGTTTATAAGTGTGGTGTTGCATGGTATCTACTGAAAAATACTTACCCTGTGGCACCACGACACAACACAAGACATCCATCTTTAAGTTCCTTGCTTCTCAACCTGTTCGCTTAATGACCTAGTTATAGGAACGGAACTTGATCATTAAGTGACAAGTGCTTGTATCTATATAGATCACAAGTCTGTAAGACATAATCCAAAATTATCTAATATTCTTCACGTACTCAGAATAAAGGGAACTTATTTTTTTAACTAGGAAAAAAAATTTTCAGCAATCTGTCCTTGTTAAAATGTTATCACCCTCATATTTTGTGATATATGGTATATAAAAATGGATTACCTCTTTGTCCCATCCCATTGTCTCCACTGATAAATATGTTCACTGTACTTCAACAGCTATAAGACTTAAGCCAAATTTTTGAATAACTAAAATCATCCCTTAAAAAAAACAAAAGCAAATGTCCTGAGTGTAAGGTTCATGTAAGTCACTCAAATGGTTCAACTACATTTCAGTTTTTTTCTCTGTCTTCTTTCCCCCCAGATTTTGACATGGCAGGGAGGCATCAGAATCGTAGTTTTCCTCTTCCAGGAGTTCATTCAAGCAGTCAAGTACATGCATTTGGAAATTGTACAGAGAGTGATATGTTGGAGGAGGATGCTGAAGTGTATGAGCTTCGATCCAGAGGAAAAGAGAAAATCCGAAGAAGTACATCGAGAGACAGACTTGATGACATTATAGTATTAACAAAAGATATACAGGAAGGAGATACTTTAAATGCCATAGCCCTTCAGTACTGTTGTACGGTAAGTTTTAATTTGATTTTGCATCATGCAGTCCGAAATAAATTATTCATAATAGCACAAATTGAAATAAATTCTGTACCATTTTATCTTGTATTCACCCCACCCCTTTTTCTTATTTCCATAGAAATCTATCATATTAGTGGATGTTAACTTTTTAAATTGTTGAGTGAATACTTGAATTTCTTGTTATTTCTAAGTCCATGGCTCTCCTTTTAGTATTGAAAAACACCCAAATGTGTTACCTTTTCCTCCTCAATCCAAGTTTTAAGAGAATGTGAAATATATTAGGAAGTTTTTTCTGCTCACTTTCCTGAAATAACACACTGTTTCTTTCCACTTTTAAGTATACATATATATGAAATACTTAGGAGGCTGGTGATTATTGTGGTTTTTTAAATTGATTTATTCTATCCCTATTAATTTGCAAGTTGCCTTTGCCTTTTTCATTTTTAGTATATCATGGATATCCCTCATAACCTTATAGATCTAATTCATTATTTTATATACCTATATAATGTTCCATAGTATGGTTGTATCACAATTATTAAACCAGTCTCCTACTCATGAATAGTTAAGATTTACCCCATGTTTTGCATTGTGCTGTGAATATGATCCCAGCTGTATCTGTAAATATGCTGCTTTTATTTTTGTAGACTAGATTTCCAAAAGTGGCATTGATGAATAAAAGGAAAGGTTTTATTTTTTATTTTAATAGAGACTGAACTGTTTAACCCCATTTTATATCTGTGTCATTATGTCCATTTTGAACCCTTAGCACGGAAACTTTTCTTGTAAACCCATTGATATGAAAACTTTAGAATGTTGGTTTTCAGACTTTTAGTTTTCATGCTTCCAGAATTTTGAAATGTATGTACCCATGTACGTTCTTACATATTTTAAAGTGAACTTAAGTACTTACTAATGATTTAAAATAGTTACAAAGGATAAAATTTCTAGAATGTTGTTAATATTGATATTTAAAAATAAGACTATTAGAATACTCTTTAAATGTATGCATGGAACTCTAAATACTGTCAGGATTTACTACCTGAAATCATTCATTAAAAAAATATGGGGAAGCCGGGATGGCTCAGCAGGTTAAGCACTCACTTTGCAGCCCTGGGGACCAGGAATTGAATCCTGGTCCTGGCCCATGTGGACCCATATGCTGAGCTGAGGTGTGCTTCCCATGCGGGAGGCCCCCAGTTCAGTTCTCGCCCTCTGGTTTGGCCCCTGACTCAAGGGGGTGTGTCTCCCATGTGGGAGGCCCCCAGCCCAGTTCCTGACCTGCACGGCCCTTGCCTACCTGTGTGGAATGAAACCATGTCAACAGCTGATGATGTGCAACTATGGAGACTGCTCTGGGCCCTCCCCCTTCTCTCTGTCTCTCTCTGTCTCTGTCTATGTCAAAAACAATAAAATAAATCTTAAAAAAAAAAATGTGTGTGTGTAGGTGCACACACACACTTACACATACTCTTAAATAGCATAAAATTTTGTACCATTCTTTTTTCTCCTTGGTTAATGTTTTCATACTTTCACCCAAAATCTTTTATAGTGTAAAGAATTTTTATACTGGAAAATCTTTTATGATTACCTGTCATAGTTATCTACAATAGAAACATACACATTTATAAACTTATATATAAATACATATAAATTTAAGTTGAATTTTAAAGTGTTATGACTTATGAAGTTCTATGTATTATTTTTTCTGAATAATTATTGCAATTATTCCCAGTTGATCAAAACATGTTATAAATTTTGATTTAAAAATGTAATAAAATGTTTTATTGAAGTGCATTTCATGATGAAGTCGGAAGAATTGGGGTTTGGTGCTTTTTTTTTTTGCAATTCATGTATGGCAATACTATTTCTTATTAACACGTTGCGTACGGCGGGGTTTAAATCCCTCATACCCCTCTGTTCTGGCAGGTATTTAAATGAGACCACGTTGAAATGAACTCTTCTCTTTAATTGCTTCCATATTACTTATAATTTTTCAATGAATCTTGCAAAAAATAAAAGGTCAAGTGTAAAAACGAGAATTCTCGTTACCTGGCCTTAACGCATGGCTCAGAAAAAACGAAGATTCTCGTGATCCGTACGCAACGTATTAAATCAGAAAATATCTGATTTCATTTTTTAATTCAAATAAACATGTGATTATATAGTTTGTAGAGAAAAAAAGACCACTAAGAAATAATGTGCCATAAAAGGGTCAATGATAGAAAGTCAGTGATCAAGATGGAAAATTAGCTTCATTAGAGAAACATTAGTTTTCCTTTTATGTACCTGGAAAATTTTCTTAGAAGAGAAATTTGAAATGCCAGCTGAATGATTAAAAATAGAGGTTATATTTCCAATGAGGTAGGTGAAAAGGAGAAAATACTTTGGGCATATGACAGTGATGTGGAGAATTTCAAAGAGGATATAAGGTGAATAATCGAGGAAGTATAATAGATGTAATAGAAATGAGCATCATAGGCTGGGATGAAGCACTTTGAGATAACTGAGGAAACATTTGACCCATATAGTAAGAATACCACTGTTAGTTTTAACAAGAGTGCTGAAAAATGGTGGGGGAGCATGCTTATGAGTTGGAGAGGATCCAATAAATAAGGTATTGGAATAATTCAAATGGAGATGATCAGGGCCTAGACTAAAACATGTTAGTAAGGATAGAGGAGAAGCTGATAGAAAATGTATTTGGGAAAATCACATGATGTACCAACTGATGAAAGGCAATTAGCCTAACATTAGAGGAAAGATGATATTGCCCATATTAGTGGGAAAATTGATACAGCACAGGGAGTTAAGATAGTCAGTGTTCAACTAGGAAAAAAGGTTAAACTTACCAAAGGATTTCTCATTTAAAAATACAGTATTTAGTGCTGTAATTCTTTGTATTTAGTCATAGGAATTATCAAGAAATATGATACCGTAGTTACACAATAGTAGTAACAAACCAGAAAGGCCAAGGTTGGAATCCTAAATGCAACCAAGCAAATTAGCAGAAGAGAAAATATAGAATATTGAGAGATAACCTAGGTTGATACTAAATCTTGGAAGCCTAGTTCAGAAAGAGTATTGAGCAGTTAGTTATTAGTCAGAAAATAACCAAGCAAAAGAATGCTTTTTTTTAAAGAGAATTAGGGTCAAG
This sequence comes from Craseonycteris thonglongyai, assembly GCA_004027555.1. Lineage (NCBI taxonomy): Eukaryota > Metazoa > Chordata > Mammalia > Chiroptera > Craseonycteridae > Craseonycteris > Craseonycteris thonglongyai. The sequence continues at coordinate 6,004 of PVKE010024661.1, read as the reverse complement.
TGTTGGGGTTTATCAGTGAGTCTTCAGTTGCCTTAAGAAAAGAATCTTGAGGTAGTAAATTGACAAAGCACATTTATTTTTACTATCTTAACTTCTAGTTACTCTTCAGTCCTCTCTCCCTCCTCTTCTCACACATGCACTTCAAGGGAATTGATTTTTCCAACAAGAATTCTCAGTCTTCATGGGACATGATCAACAATCTGCCAATGGTCCAGTTCACCACTCTCCTCTAAAAACTCTTTGTTTGACTTCTTTGATTCTGTAGGTTTCTGATTTTACTACTATTAATATTTAACAACAGTTAACATTTGCATAGTTTAGTATCACTATTCTAAATGTCTTTCATACATTTTAATTCATTAATCTGTGCAACAACCCTATATGGTAAGTAATATTATTACTGTCATTTTACATAGGTAAACAGACTTTCAGAGAGATTAAACAACTTGCTCCGAGTCATGCAGCTAGAAAGTGTCAGAGCCATGCTTCATGTTCAGATATTCTATGTTTTTAACTACCATCATGTATTGCTATCTTGGTCACTCTTACTCTTTATGGACTTCTCTTACTCAGTATACTTTCAAATGTTGGTGTCCTCAGGCATTATTTCTATGCTACCTTTTACTCCCCGTCTTTTTCTAGTGAATCTATCAACTTTTGTGACTTTCTGTCACCATTTTTGCTGGTAATCCACCAATATATATCCCTGTCAGAGATCATTCTTCTGAATATCATACGTACATATGTAACTGCCTATTGGACATCTTCCACTGGAATATTTCAGCACCTCAAGGGCAACATGTATATAATCTCTGTTCATTCTTTTTTTTTTCTCCCTCCACAGCATTCCATAGCTCAGGAAATAGCATCATTATCCATTGAGTTGACTAAGCCAGAAACCTTAAGTTTTATCCTAGACTCACTATTACCGCTCTGACATCAGTCAGGTGATAAATGCTCAAGGCTTAGGTTAAAGAATTGATGGAAATGATGAATGAGACAAACAACTTAAAGGTAGCAGAAGAGCCTGGCATATTAATTGCTCATCTGAGAGACACTCCCCTATGTCTCTCTACATGGGCATTTAGATAGGCTATATAGATAGGTTGAGGACTGTATAATATATAGGGAAAGCTTATAAAACTGACTGATCTTGAGGCTAGTTGAATAATGCATTAACACTGAGAAGTTCTGGAAAATTTGAGGTCAGGATAAAATAGCTTCAGAAAATAAGAGATAAATTATATTTTTATCAATTCTAAGGTGTTTTTCTCCACATTTTAACATCCTTGACATTGGAAAGGTGGCATCTTCCATATTCAGTGGGTTTTTTCCCGTAATGATACATAGAGTAATGGCACATCTTATGTGATGGCACCTTAGTTTTGATAAAATAAGGTAGTTTTAGTTGTGTAAGTTGACATTTGCCTATATTCTCAATTACCACATTGGAAGAAAAAATCTTAAGTACCTATATTCTCCCTTCACAAATGGTTTCCAAGCTGCAGAAGCATATCTGTGGATGATCTAGAAAGAGAAGTAGGAACCTAGAATCTACCTAAATAACTAGCATTAGTATTCTTAACATATGGGTAGTAATAAAAAGTTAATGGGTGATTTTCTAAGACAAGTAGATCAAAAGTGGTGTAAAACCATTATCCACAAGTAAAGTACACCCTCTTTGGGTGTGATAACTTATTACTACTAATAATTAAGCTCAACATTTTTTCCCCCAAAAAAATAAGTGGGATGAGTGAATATTGCTACCTTTATTTTGAATCAGAATTCAGTTGAATGTTGCCTTTTTCTTTCTTTCTTTCTTTTTTACAGGTAGCAGATATCAAGAGGGTTAACAATCTCATTTGTGATCAAGACTTTTTTGCCCTTAGGTCTATCAAAATTCCAGTAAAAAAGTTTAGTTCATTGACTGAAACACTTTATCCTCCAAAAGGAAGACAGGCTTCACGTCCTTCATCTGTTCAGTATGTTCCAGAACCACAGGAAGTTTTGTCACCTAATGATTCTATTTCTTCCAATGAGTCTGCTGGTAGCTTTTTAAAAGAAGTAGACCGAGACATAGAACAAATAGTAAAATGTACAGATACCAAAAGAGAGAACCTCAACGAGGTGGTGTCTGCCTTAACAGCACAACAAATACGTTTTGAACCTGATAACAAAAATGTTCAACGTAAGGATCCTTATTATGGAGCAGACTGGGGAATAGGGTGGTGGACAGCTGTAGTGATAATGTTGATAGTAGGTATAATAACACCAGTATTTTATTTGCTGTATTATGAAATTTTAGCTAAAGTGGATGTTAGTCACCATTCAACTGTGGATTCTTCACATTTGCACTCAGATGTCACACCCCCATCACAGCACAGAGACATGGAGAATGGAATTGCTTCAGCTAAAGGAATACCCTTTGGCCAACAAGATGATCATAAACTATATAGTCACGATTCTCAGTCACCCGCTTCTCAACACAAAACATAGCATTTGCTCATAATTACAATTATTAATAATTACATATACACCTGGAATGTTGTGAATCATTTATATTCAACAACCACTTCAAAGCTCCATTTAAGAAGATTGAAGGTGCTTTTGTGTTTCACCTTCTGTTTGAGCCATTTATAAATGGATTGAATTTAAAGTCTGCAGTTGCTAATTGTTGATATTGAGAGCTTCTGTCGTATCAATAGTTAAAGCAGAAATGAATTTAAATATGTGTCTAGGAAGTTCTTAACTTGGAAAAGCCCATCATTATTAATACAGGTTATGTTTAAGTTTTGTTAAGTATTTTTTGGTTTATGGTTATTGTTAATAAGCAGAATAATGATAGCATCAAATGTCTGCAACTGAAGAAAATTTACTGTGAACCATCAAAATATTTAGTTGCAAAAGTTTGATTCTAAAATTATTTATGATAGCACATTCTTAATACTCCATTTTGAAACTTTTTGAAAACAGAGTTTAGCACATATGCTATGAAAATGAGTAAACAGAAGTGGTAAAGTAATGTATAATGTCTGTAATATAGGGTAAAATGTCGGTGAAATATTTTTAAGCCCCCAAAATAATGTGTTACGGCTGGAAAGTTGCCATTTGGTCACTAGAACACTGGATGAAGTCAAGACCTAAAAGAAATCTTTGTCTCTTAAAGAATGCTGCCACTGCTTCTATTTAAGTGATTTGCCTCCGATATTTGGAAGCACTTTTGTAATTCTTCATGTAAATTGTTATACATGTACAGATTAGCATTATTAAGACAGTTATTCCCTATATACTGTGATAAATTGCTGCTATGTTACATGTGGTGACATGCCTTAATTATATTTCATGCCTTACGTGTAATATAAATTTTAGAATTAAAATTAGGCATTATTTTAAGGTTCAATTGGATTCATAACATAGGCTGTATAAATTCATCTCCACCTTCACTATCAAGCAGCAATTAATGGAGTCAAAACCAAATTTTCATTGCCTCTGAGGTCTATTGCATAAAGTGGTTCATTAAAGCAAACGCAGTACAGAGAGGCCTTTTACATTAGCAAGAACAGACACATTGCTTTATTTATTGAATCTTTAACATCTGTTTTTCAAAGAGAAAGTGTTCAACCATTTTTTTCCATGAACTATAGCATAAAATTGGGGATCAGAGGCCAAGGGTATATGGATTGATAGAAGGGGCTTGATAATGCCACTTTTTAAGATTGCTGGATCTGCTAGATAAGGAGTATATGCATATTGATCCCATTGTTTAATTTTTAAAAGGATGTGTTTTTAAAGATTCATTAGAAGGAAGATTTGGTGGAGTTTGGATTGCTTATTTTATGCACAATAAAGTATTGTATCTTAAGATCTTATAATACGACCTCATTACCACCTCATTTTCTGGACATTATTTCCTAATTTTAATATATCAGCTTTTTGACCAGTCACTTTACATTTCAAGCTCCAAACTTGATACAGTGTGGGGTGAATAAATATATATGGTAAATGAGGTTTTATGTACCTTCAGTAGCAAAGTATCATAAAAAGACAGGACAGAGAAGTTAAACATTAAAACCTTTGCATATATTTGAGGAACTTAGACAATTACCAAAAAGTGTTAATATGGAAATTGCCACAAATTTATTTTTTAGTTTAAAATTTAAAAATTGTTTTAATGTGCCATGGGCATCTTGAAAGGAAGAATATGATCTTCGTAATTTATGCTCAGTATTAACGTCATTTTATGTTGTATTAAGCCTGCTGAGAAATCAAGTTGTAGGAAAGAAAATACAGATTATTTTGGGGTAGAATGGACTAGGGGCCTTTGAAGAACTTGGTTTACATCTGATAGATGAAACTACAGAGAGTTAGTAATTCCTTTTTGCTAGTTTGAAATTATGATAGAAGCCTGGTTTCCAGAATAAGTAACTTATTTTTAAAGTAGTGAGGTATACTATGTACTTGTTGATTTAAAACCATTTCTGTCTCACAGAATATTCTTTGAGGAAAACGTATCATCCTTATGACACAATCAGGCAGTATTTTCAGTATTTATGAATTATATATTTAAACTGAATATAATTTGAATTATAATTCTATGCTATATATAGAATTACAGATTCTAATATGTCATTTTAAGAGAAAATATTCCTAAGCATTTAATAAAGAATAATTTTAGCTTTTTAAACGTGCTAATATACATCAAAATTTGTAGCAAATGCAGATTACTTTGTAAAAGTTAATAAAAATTGTTTGACATAGTGCATTTTAATTTTATTGAAACCCTTATTTGAAATTACTTTGAGGCTTCACATATGTACATGCACATGTAAAAGTAACAGAACTATGTGAATCATTACATTTGGTTGACTTAAAAAATGGAACTGTGAAGAAAAACCAGCTTTTAGGGCAGATTTTTTTGTTTTTTAAGTCTGGGTACAAATTGTTAAGGTTGTTTTGAACTAATGGATGCCATTTAAGATACACTGATTTTAGAGTTTGCTGGCCACATTAAGAATTAGAAGACTGCAATGTTAACTTTTCCAGAGGACTATTTGTTTCTCAAAGGTTTTTTTTTAATGGACTCTACTTGCTGTTCAGTAGCCTGAAGAGTTCTTTAAATAAACCATTACTTAGTAATTAGGTCTTTTAAAGGTATCTACTTCTAAAATTACCTATTAGGAATATGAAGGATACAGTTAAGAGTTTTAGAAATATGAAGCAAGTATCCAGTAAGTTTTGGAGGATAAAAGTGGACTTTTTAGAAGTATTTATTTAAATGGTGCATTATGATGGGACTCATTATTTTGAATTACATTGCTCAGGAAGTCAGTATTTTTCTTCCAAGTATGTGCATATTGCACTGTTAGATCATAGAAATACCTGCATTGTATAATTCTTTTTATATGCAAATACTATAAATCTTTTGTATAATGTATTTTATGCAAATACAAAGTGGAATTGTAGAACATTGTGTTAGCATGTACATCTAAAAGTTTTTAAAAACTTTTTGCCCCTTATTTTTCATATTTTAAAAGATCTTATAAATGTAATAAAGTTTCTATTTTATTCGATCTAAAATGAAAGCTGGTGAATTTAATTGAATAAAGCAAACCTTTCTCCTCTTCTTTCAAACTATTTGATAGAGATACTATATTAAGATCAAATTGCCAAAGATTTACTAATTCAAATTTCCCCCTTTGTTATACTGAAACAAAATCCACTGGATTATTTATAAAATATAAATGAATTGTAATGTAAACAAATTTCAGATGAATGTTCTTTGAGGGGTCTTGGATCTCAGGGAAGAAGATCTCATAAGGTAATGCTCACGACTTCTTAGCAAGTTATGGATCAGTCATGTAACAGTATGCTTTATTTATATGTAAACTTTATGAAGAACATTTCTACTTAAAGAATATTCAATTTTAAGAAATAAAGTACCTAATGCAACATAGAGATGCATTGTAGAATTGTACACCTGGAACCTATGTAACTACTGACTAAT
>PVKE010024660.1:0-23645 GCA_004027555.1 Craseonycteris thonglongyai | reverse complement strand
ATATAAGGTGATGGAAGGGGAACTGATACTGAGTGATGGGCACATAATACGATGCATGAATGATGTGATGTGGACTTGTACATCTGTAAGCTATCCAATTGTTACCAACCAATGTAACCTCATTAAATTTAACAATAAATAAAAATAAATAAATAAATAAATAAATAAAGATTGTCATAGCTTAAATGTATTTTGTTAAATTAGACACAGAAATCAGGAAAGGGTGATTAATCTTTTCATTTTATTTTTCAATAAAAAAGAAAAAAATTATTCTTCATGTTCATGTTTCCTTCCAGTCTTTTAAATGCAAGTTAATAGATGTTAAAATATATTTATTTACATTTAATTCTTTTTTTTAAGGTTTGTTTTATTGTTTTTTACAGAGAGAGAGAGGGAGAGAGAAAGGGGAGGCCCACAGCAGTCTCCACAGTTGTACATCATCAGTTTTCTGGCATGGTTTCTTTCCACATAGGTGGGTGAGGGCAGAGCAGGGCAGGAACCAGGCTGGGGGCCTCCCATATGGAAGGCATGCCCCCAAAAGCTGGGGACTGAACCAGGGAGCCTTCCACACATGGGAAGCTTGTCCTGGTGAGAACCGATCTGCCCTCCCCACTCCTTGCATGGGAAGCACACACCAGTTCAACATATGGGTTCACACAGGCTAGGGCTAAAACTCGATTTTCAGACCACGGTGCTGCAAAGTGAGCACTTAACCTGCTGAGCCAACCTGGCTTCCCCCATTTAATTCTTTATTTACTGAGATTTCCATTATTCCATTATTTTATACTTGGTTCTTTTAAATAATTTACTTTTGTTGTTAAGTGCTACTTTTGAAAAACAAACGCATAACAACAAACTATTTTTAAAGAAAGCCTTACTGATACTAATCACCAAATTTTAGCTAACCATTTAAAACACATTTTTCTTTTTCTCTTCTTAAATTTTTTAGTATTTTTAATTTTTATTAAATGTATTGGCTTGACAATGGTTAGTAAAATTATACAGGATTCAAGTGAATAATTCAAGAATACATCATCTATACACTGCATGTGTGTCCACCACCCAGTATCAGTTCTCCTTCCACCATATATTTGAACCTCTTTTCCCTCTTCTATTAATGCCCGTACCCCCTTACCTTCTGGTAACCACTAAACCATTGTCTGTGTCCATGAGTTTTTGGGCTTTGTTTTTTTGTTTTGTTTTGTTTTGTTTTGTGTTGTTTTTGTCTTGTTCACATGATACTTTCAGTTTTATATCTCACATATGAGTGAAATTTGGTTCTCCACTTTTTCTATCTGACTTATTTTGCTTAGCACGATAATCTCAAGATCCAACAATGTGGTCACAAATGGCAGTATTTCATCTTTATTTATGGCTGAGTAATATTCCATTGCATATATGTACCACATCTTCTTTATCTAGTCATCTATCAAAGAACGCTTTGGTTGTTTCCACTCCTTGGGTACCATGAATAATACTGCAATGAACACAAAGATATATACATCTTTATGAATAAGTGTTTTCAGATTTTTTATATACTATCTCTCTTCAGAAAAAAATGAAAGAATAAAAGTATGGAGATGAAAATGTTTTGACTTTTTCTAGGCTATACATAAAATAAATTTACTTTTTATTTTATTACTAATTTTATTTTAATATTTGAAATGTTTAAATTTACACATTCAATTTTATTATAAAATATTTTTTAAAATTAATATCACTAGATCAGCTGAGTATCAGTACCCATATATTTTATAATATAAAATACATTAAATAAATTTATTTAATTCCCCAGCCTTGTTTAATATGTATTTATTTATTATATAGGATTCTGCCTTTTTCCTTAAATGATAACCCTCAAGGAAAAGTATTTTTCCAATTCTGTTTGAATGTCTGTTCTATCATAGAGTGCTCAGATATGACCCTAATTTTAAGTAGAAAAATGTCTATTAGACCACAGATAACTAAGAAGCAGAAATTGAATGATATAATTTTCAAAGAGAAATAAAAATTTAATTGGAAGCTCAAATATTTTCTAGCACCTATCTTTAAAACCATGTCTAATATATGATTAGAATAATATATCTCCATGAGAATCCATTATAATATTTTTATTTAACTACAGAGAATAAATGCTTTCTTTCCCACATGTCTTTCAGACATAACTATGACAGCAACTACATTAACTAAATGTTCAGTATTCATTTATATTTATATATGATGGCCTGCTAAGCATGCAAATTCAGAAGACCCAGGAAAGCATCCAGATGTATTTTGTGTTTTGTTTTGTTTCATCTTATATTTCAAATTAAGCACAAATACTCACTATATTTTATTTAATTCACTCTCTAGGTTTGTTTCACATAGAAAGAGTGATATTAAATTTGACTTATCATATGTGCAGAAAATAAGTGTCTCAGACAGTTAGGCCCTGAGCAAAAATAAAAGTCCCTTAGGAAAATGCTAAGCATGACAGCTGTAGAGCTCTACTTCTTGTTTATTCTAATTCTACCTGAGAGATTTTCTTTCTCTACTCATACTTAACTCTTATTGATGTTATGATAGACATCTTTAGATACTCAATGGAGCAAGCTGTTTGACTTTATTTCCTCCCAGTGATCCTTTTTTAGACACTAGAATTGTGATAGGGAAAGCTCTTTTTGTTTAATATGAAGTCTCTTAGAAATACTTTCTGGGGAAGCCGGGATGGCTCAGTGGATTAAGTGCTCACTTTGAAGCCCTGGGGACTGAGGATCGAATCCTGGCCCTGGCCCATGTGAACCCATATGCTGAACTGGGGAGTGCCCCCAGTTCAGTTCTCTCTCTGTCTCTGTATCTCTCTCTCTCTCTTTCTCTCTCTCTCTGTCAAAAACAATAAATAATAAAAAATTTAAAAAAAAAGAAGAAATACTTTCTGTTGGCCTGCTTCTATGTGAAAACAATTGTAAAAACAAAATGTTACAATCCCCAAATTGTAGGACAAAAGATAGGTAGCACTAGAGTTTGGTCAAACTGATTTTATGTACACATTATCTTCCCAAATTGAACTTTAATTTTCATTTCATCATAGTACTGATTTTTCAATACTCAAGACTTGCACATCTCATTGCAATGAACATGATGGTGAAAAAAGTGAAAATGGAAAATATTATTTAAATCATGTTTTTATTTGACAGAAATTGCCATACCAGAAGTGATATGTGACATTAATAGATTCAGGGCATTGAGGCAGCCATGACAACTCATGAAAGAGGACTTCTATTTAGAACTACTTCAGAAAGTGGCAAGAATGATGGGATGAGTGTGTTAGAAGAGAGAGGGAGTAGTTTGAGAAGGATTAATAGCAATGTGACTTTTACTGTAATAATTTTTAATTTAAACATTCACTGTATTTTTTGCACATATAAATAAATGTATATGCACATACATATTCTATAGCAGTGCCGGTTTCAGTTCTAAGTCCATCGTGTAATATATATAGATCAATTTGAAATAGATATCATAAATGTTTTCTTTCTCTATTTCTCTCTCTCTCTCTCTGACTCTTCTTCTCAAAAACGGATGACTTACTACTATGAAGACTGCTCTAAGACACCTCCCACTTCTCTCTCTCTCTTTCTCTCTGTCTGTCTCTCCCTGTCTCTGTCAAAATAAATAAATAAATAAATAAATCTTTTAGAAAAGAAATCTTTAAAAGGCTTCTCCTTCTCTCTCCTTTACAAAAATAAGTACAAAATACTTTATTTATCCTTTTGATGTTGCACAGTATTATAACATATGTAAGTAGCTTTACTTAGTATAGAATTTTGCATAGCTGATCTTTATTTCAATATACTTATGCTTATGTACCATTCTTGTAAATGTGACTTGACATTTTTAATTAAATATCTTTTTAAGGTTCATATATGTTGCTGAATATGAAAACAGTTCATTAATTTTCACTGTTGAATTGCATTTCATTGTATGACTATAAAAATCTTGTTTATCCATTGAAATGCTAATAGGCATTTGAGTTCCAAGTGTTTTGTTTTTAGAAATAATGCTGGTATGTGCATTGTTGTACATATCTACTGGCACAGTTATGCAAAAATATCCCTAAGAATAAAATTGCATATCTACAACTTTACTTGGTATCTCAATCTCAAATTGTTTTTAAGAGTGTTTCTAAGGGAAGCTGGGATCAGTGGGATAAGCTCTCACTTTGCAGCTCCAGGGCCCAAGGTTCGAATTCTGGCCCTGACCCAGGGGAACCCATGTGCTGAACTGGGGTGTGCCACCAGCTCAGTTCTTGCTGGGGCCTACATGGGAGGCTCCCAACCCAGTTCCTGCCCTGTGCAGCCCTGTGCCCACCTGTGGAGTGAAACTATATGGAAAACTAATGCTATCAACTATGGAGACTGCTCTGGGCCCACCCCCTTCTCTCTGTCTCTTTCTGTCTGTCTCTCTGTCAAAAAACAATAAAAATCAATCTTAAAAAAGAAATGTTTCTAACCATTTATACTTTCCTTACACCATCTAATGCTCGATTATTTACTAACCTCTCATATTTCTCTAAAAAATTTTTTTTGGTGTTCATTATTTTTTTCAATCTGGTAAAGATAAAATTATAATTATCCAATAGTATATATGTTCTGGATTAATTAATAAGTGTTGATTTTCTTAAAATTATTTTCATCCAGTTATATATTTCTATTGAGAAATATTTGTACATGACTATAGTCTCATATTCTGTTGTCATGTTTGAGTTTCTCTCACTGATTAAAAATGCTTAATATATTCTTAAATAAAAATGTTTTTATTGTAATTATGAGTATAGGAGGAAATATTTTTCTTGCAGTTTGTATCTTATCTTTTTATCGCTTTTACTGTTTTTGTTTTTTTTTTCATAATAGAACGTTTCTCTTGACTTCATATAGTCATATTCATCAGTCTTGATTTTCATGATATGTATATTAAGTCTAAGACATTCTTCCCCAGACTCAAGGACATTTGTAGATACTCACTTGTGGGAAAATTAAAACTTTTGTTTCTCTTATTCACGTTGTTAATCTTCCTGAAATACATTATTTTTTTAAAAAACTTGTGCAATAGTAGATTAGTTAAAGAGAAAAAATTTAAAGACAATTAAAAAATCATGGGAAAAAAGGAATATATTCAGAAACAGTGGATGGATTATATGAACTAAGTTAAAGATTATTTTAGGAGCTCTTCAAAAATGCACAAGAAAAATAGGAACATATGCTAGTAATCTTTAATGGAGGATGAGGCGATAGAGCTTGTTTCAGTACAAAATATGGTACTCTTGAAGGGCTTGAATAGGCTGTATTATCTTTTAAATAATCCTCTAAGAAGGATAATTGACTAAAATTCTGCAAGTTTAAGTTGAATAAAACTAAATTAAATCAGAGATAATTTGAGACCTTTAAATTCAGAAAAAAAAAGTCAGTAAAAATAAAACACACAAAAAAACAAAACAATGAACAAGAGAGCCATTTTAAATAAAGTATAAAGTGATTATGATTATATATTTGATATAAGAGGAAAAAAAAATAAAATCTGTTTACTAGGTTTATAGGTCATGAAAACAGGAGAATGGAGACTCACCTGAAGTAAGAGTAAAGGATATTTTCTGGAGTGATTTGTGACTAACATTAATAGAAAAGAGCAGGATGAAGAATGCATGGTAAGGAATTTGTAACAGAGATAAATACCATGAGTTTGAATAGAATTTAGGGTCTAATGTAGTTAACCTTGATGAAACTTTCAAATATCTATATGGTGAATAAGCCTCCCCCACCCCCCCACCCGCCAGGAAAATTTACATGTAGAAATCTCAACTGTTTAAAAATAATTTAAAAAATATAATAGTTAAGTTAAAATGTTTTTCTAATATATTACATCTAAGGCAAAGTTATAGAATACAGCATTACTAAAATCTATCTGAATCATTTATTACAGAACAATTAATAAGAAATTTGAAGATATCAATTTCTAGGGACACAGTTTGATTGTGTTAATGTCTAAGAATAATAGTAAAAAGAAAAAACTAATAGAAACTTCTGATCTCCAGCTCTGCATGTAAGGAGCTTGAAAGTTGCCACTTTGTTCGAACAAGTACAGTATTATAAAAAAGTTGAAGAGACTAAATAATCAACAAGACTTCTTGGATCTACATCAGAGATAAGGAAACAGGGCCAATTTCAGCCTCCAAAACTGGAGAGACAGACAGGAGAACACAGGCAGTCACAGCTACCAGAGCAGAGATCCAAAAGAAGACTGTGTGGAACTGCTGCTGGGAAAGAAAAGTTTGAAGTATAATTGGCAGATAACTGGAGGTTGAGAGAGAAAAAGTGTGAGCATTAAAAAATTTAGCAGGACCCAACTATAGGGGTCCCACACACATCTGTGAGTTTTACTTCCAAAAAAGTTCAACCATGTTCCCACAGTGAATATTGAGGGGGAAATATCGCTCCTAGTTTCAACAGTGGGAGGAAAAAAGGAACCATTTTGAAATACGCCAGAACACCAAGTTTTTCTTTAAAGGATATGTGCCCTCAGGAAAAAACAAACGAACAAACAAACAAAACAACACAACAAAACAAACCACAGAACAACCTAGTTAACCAGAGCTTAACCTGCAGAGCTTGTCCCACCCAAGGTGGAGGAATTGAAAACTACTGTGAAGTTTATAATCCAGAGCTATAAACTCATTAAAAGACAGAGACCTAATTATTGGACTATAAAATTATTTCCTACCCCTCTACTTTACTATCACATTTACAGCAGTTCCTTTTACCCAATGTCCAGCTATCAAGAAAAACTACAAGGAATACTAAATGGCAAAAGAAAACAAACAAACAAACAAATTTAAGGAGACAGTATGATTTTAAGAACTAGATGTTGCAAGGATGTTGGAATGATCAGACCAGGGATTTAAAACAACTGTGATCAATATGCTAAGGGCTCTAACCAATAAAGTAGGTGGCATGCAAGGAAAAAGTAGTCAATATAAGCAGAGAAATGGAAATCCTAAGGAAAATAAATTCCTGGAGATAAAAATCACTGCACCAGAAGTGAGAATGCCTTTGATGGGCTTAAAGAGTAGAATGAACACAACTGAGGTAAGAATTTCTGAGCTTACAGATATATCATCAATAAAAACCTTCAAAACTGAAAAGTGAAGAGAACAAAGACTGAAAAAATAGACTTCATTTATTTTATTTATTTTTTTAAGATTTATTTTATTGATTTTGACAGAAAGAGACAGAGAGAAGGGAGAGGGCCCAGAGCAGTCTCCATAGTTGTACGTTATTAGTTTTCAATATGGTTTCATTCCACACAGGTGGGCAGGGGCAGCACAGGGCAGGAACTGGGCTGGGGGCCTCCTGCATGAGAGACATGCCCCCTCGAGCTAGGGACTGAACTGGGGGGCAAGAACTAAACTGGGGGCCTCCTGCATGGGAAGCACACCCCAGTGCAGCATATGGGTCTGCATGGGCCGGGGCCGGGATTCAATACTGGGTCCCCAGGGATTCAAAGCGAGCACTTAACCTGCTGAGCCATCCCAGCTTTTCCGACTTAATTTTTTTAGATCAGTCTTAGGTTCGTATCAAAATTGAGAGAAAGGTACTGATTTCCCATGTACTGCCTACCCCTGCACACCCATTAACTACTTTCTCATTATCACTATCATTGTTGGCACATTGTTGTAGGGTATGAATCTACATTGTCATCATAATGACTCAGAGAACATAATTTACATAAGACTCACAGAGTTGTACATTTCATTGATTTGAATAAACATAAAATGACACATATCCATGATTATAGTATCATACAAAATGTTTTCACTGCTTAAAAGTCCTTTGTACTTAAAAAAATAAAAACAAAGAAACAAAAAAAAAAACCCCTAATAATTGTTCTAACCACTTCTGGATAAGGTATAGAGTTTTCTATAAAGGACGTGATTTATTGGTGAGTCTCTAGCTATCTTGGTGAGAGAGGTGAATGTACTACAAAAGAAAAATAAATCTGAGCTTAAATGAGTAGAGACCTTTATTTTAAAAGACTATTATAACACAGAGGAGGCACTGATCTGAGTCATTTGCAGACATCTCAAAATCAAACATGCCAAAAAAAGAAAATTTCCTCAGAAAGCTGTTCTTTTATATGGATGCATACATAAGGCAAGTGGGGATTTGGTGAGAGAAGAGAGTAAGCAGTGTGACTGTGCAGGTTCAATTATGATGCATCAAGAAATTTTCCTGTTTGTGGTTGGCTGATTCTCAAAAAGAGTTGCTGGGGAGGGGTAATCGTCATCTAGTGCTCTGCTATGTGCTCAGTCTGATGGGCAGGCCCAAGGTATAAGGCCTGTGGAGAGCAGAGAAGCTGGACTAATATTGGTCAAGCCAAAGTTTGGTGCATAAGTTTAGGACAGTGATAGAGAAAGGTGACAAAGATATGTTTAGAAATAATATGTGCTCAGTTTGAGATATATATATATATATATTTTTAATTACAGTTGACATGAAATATCATTTGATATTTGCTTAAATTATATATCATAGTGGTTATACATTTATATAATTTACAGACCCCACACCCCTGATTAGTCTAGCATTCATCAGTTATTACCTATGTTCCCTATGCTATATAGTGTATGTCCATGACTATGTTGTAACTATCATTTTGTGTTTCTTAATCCCTTCCCCATTTTCACCCATCCTTCCAAACTCCCTCCCATCTGGCAAACATCAGTTTGTTCCCTGTACCTATGAGTCTGTTTCTGTTTTGTTCATTAATTTTGTTCTTTAGATTCCTCATATAAGTGAAATCTTATGGAATTTGTTCTTCTCTGTTTGACTTATTTTAAAAGAGAAAAGTATTAGCATAGAATGCCCAGTGATTGCAAGTATTAAGATTTCATTCTTTTTAATAGCTGAGTAGTATTCCAATGTATATATGTACCACACTTTCTTTATTTAATCACCTATTGATGGGCACTTAGGTTGCTTCCATAACTTGGGTATAGTAAATAGTGCCGCAATGAGCATAGGCATGCATATATCTTTTTGAAATATCATTTTGTATTTTCTGTGGATAAATGCCCAGAAGTGGAATAGCAGAGTCATAAGATAGTACTGTGTTTAGTTTCCTTGAGAAACCTGCAAACTCTTTTTATAGTGTATGCATGAATTTGCCATCCTATCAACAGTGCACAGGGTTCCCTTTTCTCCACATTCTCACCAAACTTGTTTGTTGATTTATTGATGAAAGCCTTTCTGACAGGTGTGAGGCGATATCTCATTGTGATTTTAATTTGCATTTTTCTGATGATATGTGATGTTGAGCATCTTTTTATATGTCTATTGGTCATCTGTTTGTCCTAACCATCTATTAACTGTCTTTACTCCACTGTATATTCTTACTTCCTTTGTCATAGATTAATGACTAAATAGGCATAAGTTTATTTCTGGGCTCTCTATCTGCTCCATAAATCTATGCCAGTACCATGTTGTTTTGATTACTATAGCCTTGTAGTATAGTTTGACATCAGGTATTGTGATACTTCTTTCTCAAGATTGTTGTGGCTATTCAGTCTTTTGTTGTTCCATATATAATTTAGGATTATTCATTCTAGTTCTACAACAAATGCCATTGGTACTTTGAATTTATACATTGCTTTGGATAGTATGGACATTTTTATGATGTCAATTGTTCCTATCCATGAGCATAGTATATCCTTCTATTTGTGTCTTCTTCAAATATTTTCTTTCTTTTTTTTTATTTTGGATCTTTATTTTATTTTATTGTTAAATTTATTGGGGTGATATTGGTTGATACTTTCTTCAATGTCTTATAATTTTCTGAGTAAAGGTATTTTATAACCTGTGGTTAACTTTAATCCTAAGTGTTTTATAATAAAATTGTAAATGGGATTTTTTATCTTAATTTCTCTTTTATATTGATATATAAAAATGCAGCTAATTTCTCAATGTTGCTTTGTATACTGCTACTTTACTGAATTCATTTGTCAGTTCTAATAATTTTTTGGTAAAATCTTTCAGGTTATCTATAGTGTGAGATTTTAATGCAAAATAAAATAACTATTTGAAAGGAGAAAATAAAAAAGCTTTTATTTCCTAGTATACATTTCAAGAATGTAGAATTCCTATTTATAGAATTTCTGACAGTATTTGCTTATACATTTTATTTACTTGTAAATTATTTGATTCTTTATATTTTATTTTTTTAATTTATTTTTTATTTAGTTTTTTATTTTTTGACAGAGAGAGAGAGAGAGAAAGAGAGACAGAGACAGAGAAAGAACCGAACTCGGGGAGCTCCCAGCTCAGCACATGGATCCGCACGGGCCGGGGCCGGGACTCGATCCCCGGTCCCCGGCGCTGCAAAGTGAGCGCCTAACCCACTGAGCCATCCCGGCTTCCCCGATTCTTTAGATTTTAGTCACGCTGAATTGACCTGAGAACATTTCATGGATACAGAGATCTTTCAGGCATAAATTAAATAAATTAATGTAAAATAATTATAGTGAGTCATTACAGAGACATTGATGTATATAATTATACTATATATACATATATTGATAGAGGTGAGATATAAATTAACTCAAGGAAATCCAAAGTCTGAACTTTCTATAAAATTTAAAACAATGTAGTTTATAAACACAAAGAGAAACATTGTGGTTTATAAACATAGATTATCCATAAATTGTCAAGAATAATTTTTTAAATATCTTTTAATTTTTTCAGATGAAGTTGTGTTGCTTGAAACTTTTGGGATTAAAAGTTTCTACAAAAACATGAATCACATGCATTCTTTACAGTATTAGAATCCAGCTTTGATAGTCAATTTTAATTCACTTTGGAGTTTTTTTTCATATCTTTTTGTGGATCTAGACATAAATATTTTAGCTTTTGTAACTGTGAAAATGTTATGCAAAAATATTATAGTGTATACACTAAATTAAAATGCAGTATATTATTGCACTCTGGTATTTGCACTTCGTATTTTCTTCTCTGTTCATCCCCTTCAACTTCATTTACATTAAAAATGTAGTAAAGATGAATGTTATATTATAACCTGCAATTCAATGAAAACTCAATTCAAACTGGAACCTCAATGTTTGTAGTATAAATGTGCATTCACCTTATCTCTGTGTTAATGTTCTATTTTAATATTATCAATGTCCTGTAATACACAATTCGTAATTTACACATCTGTGAGAGCAGTCATATATTTAGTTGACCTAAGATATTTCAGTTCAAATGAAAATAGACAGATAGTCAAACAAGGTACATAAATAAGCTATAAAGGGTCAAATTATCTCAAAGAAAAAAAATCAAAGATGATCTAATTGTCAGAAAGAAAATAGCTGTGATAATTTGAACAGAAATCATCATTCTAACGGGAATACTTTATCTAAAATGTGTAGAATAGAACTTGGCAGAGTGTCATTTTTAGTTATGGTTTAATGAAAAGGAATTAAAATGTACAACTAAATTAATAAATCTCCTTCTGAAATGAGAGTATGTGCTTAGGTTGAAATACAAAGAGTATTTCAGTTTGAGTAAACCAACATCTAAGAAGAAATTTAAGTAATATAGTACAAGACCACTTTTTATATTCTTTTTAAATTTGATCCTATAGTATGAGTTGTAGAGTATGGAGAATTTGGAAAGGGGCTATATTGTGAAAAGCAATGATTATTTTATTCTCAAGTCAAGGTATTAGTGTATTTGTTTTGAGTAAATAGATATTACTAATTTTTAATAGGTTAGCTATGTAAAGAGTTAAATTTTTGTGATGATTTATCTAACCAAAGAGATATAGGTGTGGTTATACACTGCTAAAGATATAAAAGCAGTCTAGAAACATAGTAAAGAACTGACCTGGGCAAAATTTATTTGGCATGCATATTAATGAATAATTACAGTGACAGTGTAGAAAAAAATATAAACATACAAGCAAGAGGATAAGTGATATTTATTGAGCAGCTTTACATGCTTACTGTTTTGCTAATGACCTTGCATACCTTATCATATTCAATTTTTATAGCCATTCATCTTGGAAGGTATTACTATCCCTATTTGAAAGATTAGAAAACTGGGTTTCATAGAAATTAAATGGTTAGTTAGAAAATGCTAATACTGACATCCATATGTGGGTCTTGTTCCTAAGTTCAGGTAATTTCTACTCCCTAACACGGTATGGTTTTAGGATGAAGGTAAATAAGGATTTTCCAATAATAACGATTAAGAATTCCAGAAATGATGCACTTTCAAATATATTGAGGGTTAATAACAAACATTTATTTACTTAATTGGCAACTTGAATATACATGTATAGTAGTTTTGGAATAGTTAACCTGTATCCATAAAGGAACCAACTTTAGCAATTAGAATACAGTGATCCCTCGTTTTTCACGGTTAATGGGGACCAGAACCTTCCGCGAAAGCTGAAAAACCGCGAAGTAGGATTTGCCCCTAGGAATGTTCGTGTATGCGGGTACAAGAGTGTTTTAAATATGTAAGCAGTTTTGCGGATGTTTGCTTCCTCTTTCTTGATGTCCCGCACTGTAGATTCATTCACCCCGTAACGGCGTGCCACAGATGCATAACTTCTCTCTTTGATCATATCTAAAAGTTTCACTTTTTTGCTGATGGTCATCATCTTCTTCCTCTTGGGCGCCCCGGAGGAAGCTTTCGCAGGGGCACAGCGCTTAGGTGGCATTATAAGGGCTTCATTAATAAAAAAAGTGATCGCTTAAACAAAACAAGTGATCGCCAACACAACACTAAAATACAGTATGCGAGACAGTCAACATCATGGACCAGACTGGCGAGATACAACAAGAGAAGATGCTAGGTGAGGCTGCGATGATGCGCAGACAATCAGCTCACAGGGATAAAGCCACTCGTCCTCTCATGGGTCGATGTCGCCCCGGAAACCAATCCCGCGCCTTTATGAGCTCGTGGGAGGGACTCTGAGTCAGCTCATCTCTTTGTTTGACATGCAGGGATCCTTCTCTCTCGCGCATCCACATGAAACAACGCTCCTTTCCGCCATGTGGCTGCCGACATGGTTGTATTTTTTTATTTTAATTTTTTGATGAATATTTTGGGGAAACCCGCGAAGCACTGAAGCCGCAAACCATGAAGCGCGAAGTGGCGAGGGAACACTGTACAGCACTTATCTGCGTATTTCTCACTGCTGAACCATGAATTCAAGGATAAGTAATCAGAGGGTCTGCAAAAATCCATTAGGATAATAGAACAGAGTTGGAGATAGTATGTACTCATGTTTAGCTTAATACAGGTACAGTAGTTACACATAGATTTTTTTTTTTAAGTATTTTGAACTGAACTGGAGGCCTCACCGCATTCGGGAAGCACACCCCAGTTCAGCATATGGGTCCACACAGGCTGGGGCCGGGATTTAATCCTTGGTCCCCAGGGCTTCAAAGCGAGCGCTTAACCCGCTGAGCCATCCTGGCTTCCCCAGATATTTTTATAGATATTTATATACATGGATTAGTATACACACATGTATTTTCTTGCCTGTTTAGTTGTAGCCTTAAATAAAATGGTACCCTAAGAGTAACGAGCTTAACTGGTGCCAGATCCTGGTTTCTAATACAATTATTTTTTAAACAAAAGGACCAGTGCTCCTTATAGAAATGCTGATCCTAGAACAGGGTCAGGAAATATACAAGGTGAGCCAAAACATCTTGTAGTGCTAGGAAATAAGAAAGTGCTTAAGAAAACAAAAGCCCACATTGATGGGAGTATATATCCCAATGGCCAAAGCTGAAACAATCTGAGTAATAAAATTAATAAATTAGCATTAGATTATAACTCAAAGTATCCATGAATTCATACTAATATAAATAAATGATTTAAAAAATATGTAATTGAAGGAAATAAACAAACCTTCCTTGTAGAAAAATTTTAAAAAATTGTTGATACAATGCCCTCATGGATTTGAAGCATAAATCCCCACTCCCTAAGTCTGGGTTGTGCAGACTAACATTCTTCCATAGAGTACAGCATAAAAATGGGAGAAAAGTTGCAACTTCACAGTAGAAAACCTTAAAGTACAATACCCTAGCCAGGTGATCAAGGTCGATATCAACAGTGATAAATCATGTTGATAGAATGTACCATGTATGCTATAATAAAAATACCATCTTAGCTATGTGTCTTCCTCCCAGAAATCATAACCACAGACTAAACATGAGAAAACATCAGACAAATTCCAATAGAGGGGGAAGTTGAGATGGATCAGCAAGTTAAGCTTTCACTTTGCAGCCCTGGGCACTGAAGATTGAATCTCAGCCTGGACTGTGGGGCCCATATGCTGGACTGGGGTGTGCTTCCCATGAGAGAGGCCCTCAGTTTGGTTCTTACTCCCCAGTTTGGCCCCTGTCTCAAGGGGGCATGACTCCCATGCCAGAGGATCCCACCCATCTGTGTGGAATGAAACCAAGTCAAGAACTGATGCTGTACAACTATGGAGACTGCTCTGGGCCGTCTCCCTTCTCTGTCTTGCTCTGTCTCTGCCTTCTCTGTCTTTGTCAAAAACAATAAAATAAACCTTTAAAAAGAAATTCCAATAGAAGCAAGTTATACTTTTAATTGACAATAATTTAGAAAAAATAATGATCTAAAATTAATAACTTAACTGTCTACTTTAAGATCCTGGAAAAGTAACAGACTGAACCTCAAGCAAGTAAGGAAAAACAAACAAACAAACAAACAAACAAAAAGAGTAAGATAAGGGCAAAAATTAGTGAAATAAAAAGTAGAAAAAACATAGAATTAAAATCAAAAGTTTGTTCTTTAAAAATATCAATGTAATTGATAAATGTTTAGCTAGACTGACCAAGAAAAAAAAGAAGAGACACAGAAATACTAGAATCATAAAAATAAAAAAATAAAAAATAATAATAATAATAATGAGAAATGATTACTGACCTAATGGAAATAGAAAGTTATTATTTGGAAATCATTCTGAGGCCAGTATCACCCTGCTACTTACCCAGACAAACACATCACAAGAAAAGCACAGACTAACGTTTATTATTAATATGGATACTAATATGCTCAAAACAGACTAGCAAACCAAATCAAGCAAAATATAATGAATTATACACCAAATGGGCTTTATCTGAGTAATGAAAGGCTGTAATTTATCCTACAACTAAAATGTAATATATTAATGCATTACATTACTTTCTAATAAATCAATATAATAACATAATAATAAAATAAAAACCTATGTGATCATCGCCAAAGCCACAAGAGAGAAAAACATTTTACAAAATTCAAATATTTTTATGAGAAAATACTCAACAAACTAGTAATAGAAGGGAAATATCTCAACCTGATAAATGGCACCTATGATAACCCCATAGCTAACATCAAATCAATGGTGGAAGACTGGATGGTTTCCTCCTAAGGTCAGAAATAAGGAGTATATCAACTTTGTCATCGGATGCCATAATTCACTTCACAGAGATCATAAACACTTCCACAGATTTCACATTGGTTCCATACACTGAGGTCATTATGCTGACTGAGAAGTAGCCACTACTCTAGACTTATTGGTAATGCATTTGCATGTTAGAGGTTGAGAAATAAATCTGACAATAATTCAGGGCCTTATACCTCAGTGGTGTGAACATGTTGAGAAAGCCCTTGTGAGGTGAAGGAAATGTTGCATGTTGGGGAAGCCGGGATGACTCAGTGGGTTAAGCACTCACTTTGCAGCCCCAGGGACCAAGGACTGAATCATGGCCCCAGCCTATGTGAACCCATATGCCAAACTGGAGTGTGCTTCCCACATGGGAGGCCCCTAGTCTGGTTCTGGCCCCCTGTTCGGCTGCTGGCTTAAGGGGATGTGCCTCCTATGCAGGAAGCCCAGAGCCCAGTTCCGGCCCTAAGAAGTCCCCACCCACCTGTGTGGAATGAAACCATGCTGAAAACTGATGATGTATAACTACAGAGACTGCTCCAGGCCCTTTCCCCATCTTCTCTCTGTCTCTGTCTCTCTCCGTCAAAAACAATAAAATGAGTCTTAAAAAACGGTTGTTGCATCTGGCCTCTCCTACAACAAAAGGCACAACACCCAGTGGGCCTCTTTGGATTTTAGAGACGACACATTCCGCATTTAGGTGTGCTACTCCAGCCTATTTGCTAAGTGCCTTAAAACGCTTCTCACTTTGCATGGGTCCAGGACTAGAGAAGGCTCTGCAACAGATCCAGGCTGCTACACAAGCCTTTCTTCTACTGGTCTGTGTGATCCAGCAGATCTAATGGCAGATGGTCTTTTAACATTCAGTTACAGTACTGGCTACACGGCGAGGTTCTCCAGGAGGCTGTGTGTGCTCTGAATCAGTGTCCAATATGTAGTACTGTTTTTCCCATAGCCAGGATTTATGAGTTCAGGTTCAAGCAGTAGAAAAGAGCTAAGAACCACTTGCTATGACCCCCAGAGATTCACTAACAAAATATTTGCTTCTGTTATTGTCTTATGCTTTGCTGGTCCACAGATATTCATTCCAAAGGGAAGAATGCTTCCACCAGGTGGCACAATAATGATTTATTTGTACTGACAGTCGATTGTCACCCAGCCTCTTTAGGCTCCTCATGTCTGCATAAATAGGCAGAAAAGTGAGTTAATATACAGCTCATGGCAATAGATCCTGATATTCCAGAGGAAAGTGAGCTGCTACTATACAATGGAAGTGAGGAAGAGTAGGTCTGGAATGCAGGCAATAACTCAGGGTGTCTCTTAGTGGTACTGCCACGCTTTGAGATTAAAGCCAATGGAGAATTACAGCAACTCAGTTCACATAATTACTAATGGCTCAAACACTTCAGGAGTGAAGGTTTGGGTCTCGTCACCAGGTAAGATTCACAACTAGCTGAGGTGCTTGCTGAGAGAAGAGAGATTATAGAATGGGTAGTAAAAAAAAAAGTAATTATAAAGCCTAGCTATGACTACATGAACAGTTATGTGAACTAGAACTATAAATATTAGGAGTATTTCATCTTTATTTTGTTATGATTATGTTTGTATGTATATCTAATATACATCAGATAGATTTATTTTCTTTCTCCTCTTATCCTTCTATTACTTAACATATGATATATGAATAATAGTAACATCACAATACTTAAGTTATAGAATATCAAGAAGAGTAAACGTCACCTAAGAACTTTGTGTCCTCTTCTGGGGAAAGTGTTAATATATTTTTGGTTGTATGCAAGATAGTTGCATCATATTACGTGGATATATGACTAGGCTACTGTCATTACTTGAAGATTAATTATGGTTTTAAGGATATGTGTATGTCAAATTGATAAGAAATGGAGCATGATTATTTTAATGTACCAACTTGATTAGGTCATAGTAACCAATTTTTTCATCAAACACTAATTTATGCTTTGCTGTGAAGACATTTTAAAGATGTGGTTAATCCATAATCAAAAATATTTTAATACAGAGATTACTATCTGTAATATGGGTGGAGTTCATCCAATCAGTTGAAAGGGCTTAAAAGCAAAACTGGGTTCCTCAAGGAAGAAGAAATGCTGCATCAGGATGGTATCAGTTCCTATTATACTTGAGAATTTCCAGTTTGCTTGCCAGACTCCCAAATCTCATAAGACAATTTCTTGAAATAATCTCTTTACACACACATGCATGCATGGACACACACACACACATTTTGTTTTCCTACTGGTTCCCTATCTCTGGATAAACAGATAACCTGGACTGATTGATAGAGTTTCTAGCCAGGAAAACTAGGCAGGAAAAAGAAGTAAAAGACATCCATATTTAAAAGAAAGGTAAAACTATATCTATTTGCTAATAATATAATAATATGTATATAAAAATTCTAAGGAATCCACTTAAACACACACACATGTACACATTAGAATTAAGGAACAAATGCAGCAATATTAGAAAATGTATTATTTATCAATATACAAAAATCAAGTGTATATTTATACACTTGGAGTGAACATTCCAAGTAGAAAATTAAGGCCATTTTTTTTTCTTATAATATTACCAAAAAGAATAAGCCACACAGGAATAAATTTAACAAATAAAGTGCAAAACTTATTCTCTGAAAACTAAAAAAAAAGAAAGTTGAAAGAAATCAAAGATATTCAAAATAAATAGAATGTTATACTATATTAATGGATTGGAAGACTTAGTATTGTTAACAAAGCAATATGTATAAATTAATCTACAGCAGACTTGTCCAACCTGTGGCCCAGGACAGCTTGGAATGAGGTGGAATGCAAATTCTTAAAGCATTACGAGATTTTTTTTTTGCTACCTTTTCTTGAGCTTATCAGCTATTGTTAGTGTTAGTGTATTTTATGCATGACCCAAGACAATTCTTACATGTGGCTCAGGGAAGCCAAAAGGTTGGACATTGCTGATCTACAGATTGAATACAATTCCCAACAGAATCTCAGCTGACTTCTTTGTGTTTGCACTATCATATCAAATTTTCTGTATATGTGAATCCAAAAAATAACATCTATAGAAAATATTTTATTTTAATGAGGCCAATAGAATTGAAAATAATTTCTGTGACTCACAATAAATTTATATTGGACCTGCAGACTCTGAGAAGAATAGAACAGGAATGGAAACCTAAGTAAGCACTTGTGACCTTTGGCATAGGATGCAAACTTGAGGACCTTGTGGTTTCATATCATTCCGGAGGATGCGAAGCTGTCCAAACTGAGGGTAACTGATTAACAGAAAAGAATCTGCCAGAAAAGAAAAGGTTTTTTTTCTTTCATTGCCTAGGTCTTCCAAAGAGAAAAAAGAAAAACAAATAAGGTAATTATAATGAGTTCTAAAATATATAAGAGTGCACAATTTGGAATTTACTTCATGAAATTTTATCTGAACACTTCACAGGATAGAGACTCTTTTTTCAATAAGTATTTGGTTGAAATATTTTGTACTATAATCAATTTTGTCCAAATATTAAACACACTAGAAGTTACAATGCTATTTCTTGTAGAGCTCATTCTGGTTATTTTCACAGAAAGAAAATCTCTTGAGGTTAGAAATTTGGAGGATTATAATTTAGAATGTTTTTTTTTATTTTCTGTCCGTAAATTATTCATCAGTTATAACTCACTAAGTGCAGGAATATGACAATTATATGTCCTCTGTCATAAAATTTTGGTTTGTCTGCTAAACAACTTTGAGTAATTTGTCATCTATAGTATCTCCCTTTTCAAGCATTTAATTTCCTTATATTTGTGGTCCAAGTGCTTTAGATGCCAAAATATTAATCATAAAACTTTTATTGTATGTATATTTTATTCATCTATTCCACAAATATTTGGTGAGTGAAAATTTATGGTGTTTGGTACCTGATTTATCTGGTTAGTGTTGACAAAAAATGACATTGTTAATGCTAACTGGTTGTGTGACCCTTGAATTCTGAAACAACATTTTTCCTGATTACTGTAGAATCTTGCTCCATCTGTCTTCTAAACTCACCATTTTCATATCTACTCATTCTTTTAAATAAGTTTTAATTGTCATCTATATTATTGAAAACTTCCCTTTGGTTTATAGACATATCCACAAAGTAGCATGTCTCTTGTCTCATTTTTCTCAGCCAAGTTTCCCTAAATATTGTATTAACTTGGAGGAAATCTAATAAAACAATGACATTTATCTAGCACAAGTAACTTTAAATAATTGTTCCTATCAGTGCTTCTGACATGGGCCTAAGTTTCAGGCAATGTAATAATTATTTGGTCTACACCTCTATTTCAGGCACAATGAATATGGAGTGCTCAAGTTCAACCAGTTAGAAAATGGTGGGAAATAAAAAACAAACAAAAAATGGTCACCTTGTTTCGTTTTCAGTACTGCCTCATTAATAAATGCATCAGAGTAAAAAACTATAGTAAGTCCTCACTTAACATCATTTGTAAGTTCTGCACTTTATGCAAAGCAACATATAAGAAACAGTTTTACCATAGGCTAATTGATATAAACAACAGTTAAGCTCCTAAGGCATCTGATCAATTTTATAAAAAAAAAAAAATGACACTGAACTAAAATAAGGTTATTTGAGGACCTGCTGTACATAGAGCCCACCTTTATGTTATATTTTTGAACAGGTGATAAATTATGAAAATGTGAAGAGTTACATAAGACCAACAGGTTCTTTGGAGCAATCAAGAAATGTAGCAGCATGCTACATTTTCAACCATGTGTACTACTATTTATCCTCACTGGAAGGTTACATAGTACTCTCACCATACTATAAGAGCAGTAATTACCAGAAGAAAGAAGGTGGATGACTTGTAATGCATCATGTATACTCCCAAGATAGGTTAAGAGAGTACTTCTAGTATGAAAAAAAAAAAAATCCACAGGTTATAATGATACACACCTAAATAGAAAGTGATTTTGGTGAGGATCACTTTTCAGGGTTGAGCACCAGAAACTTCATTACATTTTGCTCAACTAGTGACTTATAGTTGTCTCTCCTGTGAGCCAGATTAAATGGGTGTTTCTTAAAATACCTGCCTGTAAAGCGATCTTATGCTATCCTCAGTGCAAGGCTATAATGAAGCAGCAAACATATTGATAAGTTTAAAGAAATAAATGACAGGCGTAGACAACAAATAGACCAGGACACTTAGATGTCAGCCATAAATATTGGGGGGCAGCTTCAGTTACAAGTAGATATAAGTGTGTATTTATTTCTATTACAATGCCTTCTCTCCTCCATAATTATCCTGCCACGTCCCTCTCCATCAAAATTTACTGTTAGGAAATAATTTTGGCTATATGTGTATACATAGACACAGTGTAAAAATAAAGGCATCTAGTATTCACTGAGTGCTTATCATGCTCTAGGCATTGTGCTACTACTGTTCTCACATATATCATTTTGGCATCTAGACCATATCTTCTAAACTGCCTCTCACAGATGGAAACAATACAGAATTTCATCATGAGATCACATGCCCCAGTTTTTGGTTTAGAAAGCAATGGCAATGTATTGATAAGTCTTAGACTCACAGATGTACAGTTTTAGAGTTGAAAGGAGCTATATAGATGTTTCAGTCTAGTTTACCCATATTATAGAAGATTTGGGGCCCAGCCTTCTTAAAAGACTAATCAAGTTCACGCAAACAATTCAGGATGTTGCCAAAACCAGTGTTGGTTGTTCATTCCAAGTTTCATATACCCCCTAATCACACCCAGCCATTTTTCAGCTAAAACTTTTTTAAAAAATTTTAATGGGGATACTGGGATGGCTCAGTGGGTTGAGTGCTTTCTTACAGGCCCGGGGTCTGAGGATCCAGTCCCAGCCCTGGCCCGTGAAGACCCATATGCTGAACTGGGATATGCTTCCCACATGGGAGGCGCCCAGTTCAGTTCCTGCCCGGAGCATGCTTTCCATGCAGAGATCCCTGTTTCACAGGCATGTGCCTCTCATGTGGGAAGCCTCTGGGCTCACTTCCTGCCCTGCGCAGCCCCATGCCCACCTGCGCGAAATGAAACCATGTGGAAAACTGATGATGTACAACTATGGAGACTGTTCTGCCACCACCTCCCACTCTGTCTCTCTCTTTCTTTGTCAAAACAATAAAATAAATCTTAAAAAAAAAAATTTATTGTATATTATTCTCTGCATTTTTCTAAAACTGTCTACTACATTGCACTTAATATATTGTATCATAAACAAATGTTTATTGTAAGGTGTGCAAACAGTATAGCACATTGTTTTTATAATAGTCTCCCTTACTCATGGAGGATACTTATCAGTGGATGCCTGAAACAGTGTATAGTACCAAACCTGTTTTTTGCTATAATACATGTGTACTTCCAATAAAATTTAATGTATAAATTAGGCACACTAAGAGATTAACAATAACATAATAATATAATTATAACAATATGTGTAATAAACCTATGTGAATGGGGTCTCTCTCTCTCTCTCTCCTGGGTAATTTTTACTATTTTCAGTCCAAACCTATTCCCAAATCTGTGCAAATATCCCTTCCAGTAATTAACTTGGTGTCACTTGTTCCAGGAGAGCCCTTGTTTTCTGGCACAGCACATTGCCGTCAATTGGGAGACATTTTCTGTTCATATCTTCCAATCCAAAATTTAATGTTTTTTTTCTTTTGTTTTTTTTCCATCTTAACTATTTACACACATTGTGGGCATAACTTTTGCAATTTGAGGTGTGACAGAAAAATAACATTTTATTTCTTCATAATTTCATGGATAGAAGACTCATTCTTACCATAGATCTTATGCATTTGTTTTTCTTTACTATACAGCATCTCTTTGGCATATACGAATTGTTAGTATCACCACTCTTGCACTGTGGGCCATTATTAAGTAAAATATGTGTTACTTGAATGTAAGCACTGCAATACCAGGAAGGTTAATCTGAGAACATTGTTGGCTGATAATGAGCAGAGAGTATATATAGTCAAAGAGATGATTTACATCCCAGGCCAAACTAAGCCAGACAGCATGAGATTCCATCATGTTACTCAAAACAACACACACTTTAAAACTGATGAATTGTTTATTTCTGGAATTTTCCATTTAACATTTTCATACCATAGTTGATCATGGAAAACTAAAACCTGAGCAACCAAAACTACAGATTAGTGGGGGTAGACAGCTGTATTGCTTATTATTTTTGCTATGGTTAAATTGATATTATGTAAGTTTAAGGAGTATAATATAACAAATCAAAATGTGTATATATGGCAAAATGATCACCAAAATAAAGCCAGTTAGCATCCGTTACCACACATAGTTACAAACTTTTTACGTATTATCAGAACTTTTAAGATTCATTTTCCTAGTTACTTTCAATTATGCAATATGGTATCATTAACTATAGTCACCATGCTGTACATTACATTCTCAAGACTTATTAATTTCATAACTGGAAATGTGTATCTTCGACACTTCTCACTCATTTTACCCTCCCACCCTTCACCTCAGGCAACCTCCTATTTGTTCTTTATATCCATAAACTTGGCTTTGCTTTTTTATTTGTTCTTATACATTTCACATATTAGTAAGGTCATACAGTATTTGTTTTTCTCTGTCTGAATTATTTCATGTAACATAATGCCCTCAAGTTCTATCTACATTATCATAAATGGCAGTATTTTGTTATTTTTTATGGCTAAATAATATTCCATTGCATATACCTGCAACACATTTTTTTTATCCATTCATCCTAGGATGAACAGTTAGGTTGCTATGGTATCTTGACTATTGGAAATAATGCTGCAATAAACAGGAGTGCATATGTCTTTGAATTAGTGTGTTTGGTTACTTCAGAAACACAGAAGTGGACTATTGGAATACATGGTAATTCTATTTTTAATTTTTGAGGAATCTTCATACTGTTTTCCATAGCAGTTGCACTAATTGACATACTCTCCAACAGAATACAAGGGTTCCCTTTTATTTATTTCCTCTCCAACACTTGCTATATCTTGTCTTTTTGATAATAAACATTTTTTTTAATATTATTATATTTTATTGTTAAATTTAATGGGGTGACATTGGTTGGTAACAAT
>PVKE010024659.1:0-23645 GCA_004027555.1 Craseonycteris thonglongyai | reverse complement strand
AGCGGGATGTCTAGTCACCTTGTATGAGTATATATAGCTGGCTCTGCCAAGATCATTACCTCATTCATAATCTACTGTGCAAGCACAGGGGTGCCTGGAGTGACCAGGGACACATACTGGCTGATGTCAGTTGGCCAAGTCATTTTGTCCACTGGATTAATGGGTGCCTCTTTTGTAGTGAATGTTCTCTGGTGGCACTCAAATGCAATACAAAGACTGTCATATTTGAATGGGGCCTTCAAATTCTATAATACAAAACAGCTACAGCTTCCCCTGAGTTATTATACTCTGTCATTCTTATTAGATATTTTGAGAAAGATGAGGGGGTGAAGACCAGGTGAGAAACTTTAATTCACCAAACACAAAGGCCACAGTGTCTCTTTTATGTCCTGTCCTTACCCCCCACCTGCAGCTCCTGTAGTCCCTTTTCTATCCAGTGTTGTCAGATGAAATACAGGATGCCCAGTTCAATCTGAATTTCAGACAAACAAATAATTCTAGTGTATGCACGCCCCATCCAAAATTTGTGACATACAGCTACTAAGAGATGACTGTTGTTCAGGTGGTTGTTCATTCAGTATTTTGATTGGCTAAATCTGCAAATCTATCTAAATACCACTCACTAGAGCTGCCACCCTATTCCACATGCCCTGATGCACCTTGCCTTTATTCCAATTCTCTAGTCTAATTTCAAACTCTCTTAACCACTTGTTGTTTCCTAAACATATATCCAGACCCTTCTACATCTGCCTGCTTTTGATATTTCCTCCGCCTAGAGTTCCCATCCCTACACACTCCTATACAGAAGAAAATCCAACTCGTCTTTGAATGGCCAGCTCAAATGCCACACCTCTGTGAAGTCCTCCCCAATTCTGTTGAATTCAACTGCTTTTTCACTTTTGCTGGCATAGCAATATTAACCTATAAGGTAGCACGTATTCCGTTCAGCGTTATATTTTTACTAGTTGTTTGTGCACCTTTCACTTTTATTGGATTTCTAAGCTCTCCACTCCCCCTTTTTTTTATTGTCTCCTCAACGTCATGCATACTATCTTGAATATAAAAGATTTTTAAAAAAATGTTGTGTTTCAACTGGATTAGACCACAATGTGACAATCTAATCTGGTCACAGACTAAACATGAAATGTGGTTCCACCAATAATGATTAGCATCAATTGTAAAAATGATAGCCACTTTGGTTGTGTTTTGCTCTGTTTGGCAGGCAGCGTGAGAGATATTCTAAAATCCAAGGCAAGTGCAATTGCATATGAAAAAGGCCAACGTTATCCAGGTTTTTTAAAGTAGTGATGAAAAAACCTTATTTCATTAACACCACAATGGAAAAATTCAACATTTGAAACTACAATTATTAATAAAGAAAAATGGTTTGAGAAACACAATAAAGGGTATGATTATTTCATAGTCACATGCAAAAATCTATCACACCACATTTTAGAAACGTTGTTACTGAGGGGAATATCCTGGGTTTGATCTCTGCTACGATCAAACCAACTTGTCTGTGCTACATGGCCTTTGATAATGCCTACTTTTTATTTGGACATACAGATATGCCTCCCAATTCTAAGGAGTGCTGCTGGAAATTTTTTTTTAACCAATAACAACAGGTCATAACCAGTATTAAGTTAAGAAATCAACACCTCTGGACAGATTATGAAAAAGCACCTGTCCTAGGATATAAAGATGTGGGGCAGAGTTCTAGCTCTACTACTTCCCATCACAGTAACTGTGGGCAACTTCCCTAATGTCCATAAACCTTACTCAGGTCAAGTTTATCAGTTCTTCTGGGGGTCAAGAGATAGTACATAACTTTTTTTTTAAAGGTAGTAGTTGTTAAATTAATTTACAACAAAAAGTTTAATCATCAAGGTCATGAATCTCAACCCCTTGGCCCTAGTAATACTATTTTGATAACTTGGTCATTATCAAATTTTTCACAATCAAGTAATCTGGTGGGAAGAATGTTTTATTCAACATCTGTCCATGAGACCATTGGACAACTGTTATAATGCAAGTATTTCCAAGTGGGCTTAATAGCCCCACCCCTACTTTTGAGAAAGTGAGGTATGCTAAACTACCTGGCATTTTAATCCACAGGCCTTTCTCAGATGACACTAGTTAACATTTCTTGAAGATGAAGTGGATGAGTTCCACTGATGGCATAATGACAGGCCTCCCACTTTAGTGAAGTAAGGAGAAAGGACAATGATTCCTTTTTCTTCTGTCTAGTACTGGGAATAGGAGGCAAGTAGTTAGGAAGGTAGGTAGATAGGTTGGAGAGAAAGAGAGAGAAGAAAGGAAGGAAGGAAGGAAGGAAGGAAGGAAGGAAGGAAGGAAGGAAGGAAGGAAAGGAGGAAGGAAAGAAGAAAGGAAAGAAGGAAGGAGGGAGGGAGGGAGGAATTATCGTTATTTTTCTTCCTGGCTAGGAAGAGTTTCTTATAGCTTTAATCAACAGAATGACAAATTCATCCAGCCAATCAGGTTCAAAATAAGTCATTACTTTGGTTCATATGCGATGCATAGATGATGTGATGTGGACTTGTACATCCGGAAACTATCTAATTGTTACCAATCGATGTCACCCCAATAAATTTAACAATAAAAAAATTGCTTTGGGGGTTAAAAAAAAGCATGTGGGGAATAGATGTTTGTGGCAGAGTGTACAATGGGGACTAGACTATAACTGTTATTGCACTCTTTTAGAAATTCCAATAATCTACAGGAAGTATCTTTGCACTGATTTGATCTAGCCCCATTCCAGACTTGTTATATATGACATTATGCCTTACACAACCTGTGGGCCCAATAGACATTTTGTACAAATGAACAAAACAGAAGGAACACATTTTTGCACACACACGTACACCTGCTAGAGGCAAGAATTGACTCTTCACCATCAAGGTGACTGTATGTACTTGAGCAAAGGAAAATAAATAGACAGTGGACCAAGACACTTGGAGAAAATTAGAAGTAGCCCTTGCTCTGGAAAAGTCTGCCCAGGCTTGGTTTAGGTGCTTCTGCACTAAATTCTTTTCTTCTCTTTATTTTATCCTATCAACCTTTCTTCTCTGTTACATGTCAGAACCTGTATTCAGCCTTTGCAGTAAGGAAAAAAAGAGATAAAGAAATGTAACAGGGGATACTGGGATTGCTCAGCAGGTTGAACACTCTTTTGCAGCCCTGGGGTCCAAGGATCGAATCCCGGCCCCAGCCCTGTGAACCCATATGCTGAACTGGGGAATGTCCCCAGTTTGGTTCTCACCAGGGTATACTTCCCATGTGGGAGACTCCTGGCTCAGTTTTTGCCGTGCGCAGCCCTGCTCCCACATGTGGAATGAAACTACATAGAAAAATAATGACATTCAATTATGGCTGCTGCTCTGGGGCCACCCCCTTCTCTCTGTCTGTCTCTCTCTCTGTCTCCCCCACCTTCTCTGTCAAAAAGAATAAAAATAAATCTTTAAAAAAAAAAAAAGAAATGTAGCAAAAGTCTGTCGAGAGCAAACAAAATAGCAAAAAAACCCAGAAAGTCCCTGAGGGCATATATCATTGATTCCTTCAGCTTTGGACTCCAGAACCTATCTCAGTGCCTGGCATATGCATCACAAAGGCTGATGGGAAGAAATGCTTCCTAACAAAAAAGTGTCCTGGGACAGGGTCCATTTCAAAGAAGCTGAGGACTGAAGGATGAGTCCACAGGTAAATGAAGAGCGAAGAACATGCCAAGGAGTGGCTTTTGTAAAGGCAGGAGGAATGAGAGCTTGGTTGGGCCCAGAGGGTAGGAAGTAACTGGGTATGGCCCATGTGTTCATATCAGCTGTGTTGGGAATAACAAGAGATGAGCAGGAGAGGGTGTCTTGATGTTGGTTTAAGACAATAAACCCACATGCAGCCTAGGACAGCTTTGAATGCAGTTGTACACAAATTCATAAATTTTCTTAAAACATGATATTTTTTAGTGACTTATTTTCTTCTGTTCATCAGCTGTCATTAGTGTTAGCATATTTTATATGTGGCCCCAAACAAGTCTTCCAATGTGGCCCAGGGAATCCAAAAGGTTGGACAACCATGGTTTAAGGAGTTTGAACTTCATTACTATTTCGCTTGTAACATGCGATTGTTATACACCCCAGGTTAAATCCCATTCTCCTTAGGGCCAATCCCTCTTCAAGAGTTTAATTTTTGCACCCTAGATGCATCACATAGTGCTACGCACAGACAAAAATCATCAACATTGTCACTATCACTATTACCATCATCATTGTCCTCTAACATTTTCTGAGCTGTTAGTGTGTCCCAGAGCAACTAAAATTAACTAACTTTGACTTCAAGCTTTATGCCTCATATACTCTACCTCTTTTCATAAACATCTGTTGATTTGTTGAATTTGTATTTTTTTCCTCCACCCCAAGATAAATGTACTTATGATCAGTTTAACTCTATCTTACTAAGGTCCATTTTATTTTCTTCTAAGCTAATAGTGTGATGTGATGGGCTAATGTAGACAGAACAGGGCAATAGATCAGCCTGGTCACTAACCTTCTGGGAGAGATCTGAGCCTTGCCCCACCCCCACCACCATGCTCAAATCAAACACATTTATTTGAGTTAAAAAGTACAGAATTATGAGTGTGTTTCACCAGCTTTAATAAGCATTCTTTACTCTTCACCTTTCCCCAAATTGACATGTATCACTAAAACCTCCCCCATAAAAGTTCTTAGCTGTTAACTAAGGCCCAAGCTCCATGCAAAGAATAAATGAAGGCACATTTTATTAAATGTATAAACCAAATCTTCCTAGGTACAGCGTTGGAGGTTGCCATGGAAACTTTTCTTTCTCCTTCCCACTGTTTTTGGCAAGTTTTTATTAAAAAAAAAAAAATTTTTTTTAATGCCCTCATTAGCCCCATTTCCATTTCCAGCAGAATTGGATCATTTTCCAAATGTCTGAGGGCCCAAGTCACGAGCTCACAATACATGGAACACGGAGAAAGATACATACTTTAGTTCCTCAATAGTAAGAACTGAGGACTGAATTCATTCACTCACTCATTCACTGCATGTAATCTAGGACTCCCTCTTTACAAAGGACTAGTCTAGGCTCCTTGTGAATACAGATTTGTAAAAAGGCCCTTACTTAATGGAGTCAACCATACAGTGGGAAAGAAAAAATGAGTACATGACTATGATTTAAGGCAGCATCTGAGAGTTCAAAATGCTACGAGGAGTCACGGGGAAAAAAGCAAGCATATCCAGGTGTGCCAGTGGGTAAGGATTCTTGGAGGAAGTAGCATTTAAATTGATCCTTGGGTCAGCTTTAGTTATACTGGTTCTTCTATATCAGGTTGAAAAGCCTAGACTTCACTAACCAGAAATGTTTTTTCTGAGTCACAGTATGATACAATATATGATACGATAGATCTGAACAATAATTCAAAAAGTGTAGGACACCTCTGAATTGGGAGAAAGCCTTGAGGACTTGGGAGGATACAGATGAGAAAACAGGGAAGTTGGAAGGATCCAGTGGTGTGGAGAATACAATAATGTTTCCTTTCCTATAGAGCAAGCCTGAGATAGAAAAGATTGTTTTCCCCCCAAATTAACTGACAAGATGGGGAAAAAATGTTACATAAACATTTATAGCAACATTAAATGAAATCCGAGCCAAGGATGAAACTAACCCTTTTCTAAAGCATGAGTTTCAGGAGGGAAGACCCTGGTTCTTTCTGATAAATAATGACTAAACTTTTTTATATGTAAACTAGCTCTTCTCCTCGTGATTTAATTTGGCCATATATTTTGTAGCACATTTACTTCATAAGAGAAGCTAGAAACCAAAAGTGATTCTTAAATCAGAAACGTTTAAAGCCTGCTCTCCCTTACCTTGTCATTTCATTGAGGCAAAGGGCAAAAACTCATTTGTCTAGGACCCATTAATTCCTGGCACTTACTCAGCAAGTACCAGCAAATAAATATTTGTGCATTATTGCAAAAAAAGGATTCTTGAACATTCAGCTAAGATGCTGACCCTAAAGCCATTCTAAAGGTCTCCTATCAAAAAAAAAAAAAGAATTCCTCGGGCCTTTGGGACCCCTGTAATTTAATGCAGAAAATATGGCTTGGGTTATGTCAGTGGTTCCTAGCCTGGATATTCTAAAATTGAAGTATTTTTTAAACAAATGAAAATATATTTTTAATAGCAAGTTTTTGATATATTGAAAGACTAAGTTACATATGGTAAAGCTAGAAATGATCTTGCTTTTCATTGGATATCATCATTTTAAGGTGGTCACGCTGCTTATACCTTATGTTGATCAGGAGCTTTCTCTGGCAGCTGTTTAAATCCCTGGTTAATTAAAATGGGAAAACTAATTATTACTTAATATATATAGTTGGCTTGATAGAGAAATCTTTTAGAACAGTGAATCCAAAAAGATATAAAAATATAGTTATTGGGGAAGCCGGGATGGCTCAGTGGGTTAAGCACTCACTTTACAGCACCGGGGACTGGGGATCGAGTCCTGTCCCTGGCCCGTGGGAACCATATGCTGGACTGGGAGCTCCCCTAGTTCAGTTCTCTCTCTGTCTCTGTATTTCTCTCTCTCTCTCTCTCTTTCTGTCAAAAATAAAAATAAATAAAAATATATTAAAAAAAAACACAAAACAACCTTATATGCTACCTTTAAAAAATAAATTAAAAAAAGATAAAATTATTTTTAGGTATAAAAATCTGAGAACCAGAAAATTCCTGTGATGGTTTAACTAAGTGCCTATTACTTCCATTATTATATTACGAATTCCTCTTTCATAGTCACTGGGACAGGGACAGGGGCCAGATAATCTGTGATGTAAAAGGGGCAGGTGGGGAGTCATTACAGAAAGATTGGATGTTAGGAGACCAGGAATACTTGGGGCATTGAGGTACCAAGCAGCAAAGCAAACTTGGCCTCTTTCACAACTTAATCTTAAACTGGTTTTGGTCTAAAGCAAGTATTTGCACATCATTAAAATAGCAGCAAATAGCAAGCGCCACACATAAAATGCCTGTGACTGACAGATTAAGTGGGAAGAAATCTCAGAATTATTTTGCCATGATGGTTTGTGACAATGCTTAATAGAAAGGCCCAGTGAATTTCCAAATCAAGCTGGGATATCAATCATGTCTGGCAATTTCTTTAGGATGCAAAATCAGAAAATAATACATTGTAATGGTTGCAAACTGACTTTGTGACCTTAGGCGAATAATTGAACCTCTCTGTGCTTCAGCCACTCCTCTATAAAAAGAATGCAGTTCATTCTAGTCTCTGAGGCATAGGACTGCAGTGGAGGAAATTTATGCATGATTGTTCCAAGTTCTGAGGAAGATATTTAGATTCTTCCTGACTCCAAAAGCTAATAGCTTTTTTGCCTTGGGGTATTTATTTTAATTGATATTTCTGCAGCTTTGCTAATACCAGGGAGGCTAGCTATGTCTAGACTTCTTCAGGGCCATTTCATGTTGCCATTACAGAGCAAATTATTAAGGGAATTCACGGTGTAAATGCATCACCTTTCAACCACACCATTAAAAATGACACCAGCTTCCTTAAATTTATATTATCAATTTCTTTCAAAAAGCTTTAAGCCCTTTTAGCTCATTTTGACCTCATAACATCCCAAAGAGAGACTCATACTAAAATCTCCAATCCCCATTACAGACGGAGCAACTTAGAGATAAATAACTGGTCCAGGGAGATGAAATAAATTTCTAGTAGAGGTGAGACTAGGACATACATCTCTTGAATTTCTGCCCCGTAGGAATAGCTTGCTTGGTAGAATTCAACTGAGAGACACAGAAAGGTACCACCACTCACAAAATAGGTCTCTTATAAGCTTCTTAAAGTGTCTTATATTTGCCCTGACCCTATCCCTAATCTACTATTATAGCTCATAGTTATTAAACCTCGTGCCAAACATTTACAGCATATTTAATTTGCACAATACTCCTAGAGATATGGGAAATGACAGGTAGCAAGGTGAAAGAATTCACCTAAGACCAGACAGCTGATGGATTAAGCATTAAAGGTCCTTATTAAAGAGCCAATGCATATCTAGGCAAGCTTATTTGTATTGGGAGTGGTAGGGTGGTTTACAGGACAAGGGCAAAACTCTGAAATCAAGTAGATCTCAGTTTAAAACCTAACTCAGCTATTCATGAATCAGGAAACATTCAGTTTGCCACAGGTCAAAAGCAAAATGCAAAATGAATCATTTACTTTCTGCTGAAAACTATTTTCTGGTTTCTCATTGCCTAGGCTCCCGCATGTTCCATCTTTCCTGCCTCTCTAGCATCACCTCCTGTCTATGTCCACCTCGCTCCTGGGGTCTGATCATGAACCACTCTCTTTCAGTTTTTCACACAGGCCATAATCTCTCTCCTACCTCAGAATCTTTTCTCATCCTGTACTCTTTTTTTAAAAAAGATTTATTTTCCTTGTTTTTTGACAGAGAGAGAGAGACAGACAGACAGACAGACAGAGACAGAGAGAAAAGTGGGAGGGCCCAGAGCCGTCTCCGTCTCCATAGTTGACAGCATCAGTTTTCCATATAGTTTCACTCCACAGGTGGGCACGGGGCTGTGCAGGGCAGGAACTGGGCCAGGAGCTTCCTGAATAAGACCCCAGCAAGAACTGAACTGGGGGCACACCCCAGTTCAGCATATGGGTCCACCTGGGCCAGAGCCGGGATTCGATCCTCAGGTTCCAGGGCTGCAAAGCAAGCACTTAACCCGCTAAGCCATCCCAGCTTCCCCCATCTTGTTCCTTTTAACTGGAATGATTCCCCACCACACTTCTCATCTTGTATCAGCACCACCAGCATATATCAGGGGACCTTCACCTTGGTCTAAACTTTATTATTCCACAACTCTCTGCATGGCATACATGATTTTTCATGCACTTTAGACAATGGTACAATAGTTCAGCAGTGTTTAATCAGTTGCCTAGTGTCATATTGCCAGTGAGTGATTGAGCTAAGTCAAATGTAGTTCTAACTCAAAAGTTTGGGCTTTTTGCACTTAACTGAGCTGCTCGTGACATCGCTCTCTGATCTAAGTGTAAAGAAATCAGTCCCGTTCTTTCCTGCTGCCCATTAGTTCACTACTGAAAACTGGGACATCACAGCCGGGAGGCCAAGGCCTTTCTCCCAGTACAGGACTGCAGTCTCAAACTACCAAGGAATCTGTGAAACCCTTCAAAACTCTACCCTCTTGGCCCACCTATGATATATTTTTCTACAAGATCTGTCCCAAAAGTTTTCCAAAGGAAAGCCAAGAGGAATAAGTAACTATATTCTTTCTCAGAGAAAAGGTAACCCAAAGGAACTTAGGATAAAACGTGGGTCCCTGAGATTGTATTGTAGAATTACTTCAGTCAATCAACTTGAACAAACTGAAAATTTCCCAGTGTTATATTATCCACTTATTCAACACATTCATAATGAGGGGCTACCACACAGTGTGTTATGTACTTGACATTCTGTAAGGTATAGGCAGGACTTGGGTCTTGCCATTTTGCCATATTGGGGAAAATCAAACAAGTAAACAAATAGTAAACAAATATGTTAGTAAGTATTTGCAAAGTGAGGCTGCAAAGTACAGTGATAGAGAATAATGAAGAGGCAGGGGTAAGGTGACCAGATTTTAACATTGGTAAAGCGGGATACCATTGACCAGGGAGAAGGGGGTTCTTGATTAAAAATTTGGTCTATCTCCCGCCGTTCCCTAGCTTGTCGTGCATTCTTTCCAAAAATCGGGACTTTTTTAAAACGCTGCAGGACGTGGGACAAATTGTTAAAAATCAGGCTTGTCCCGCCAAAAGCAGAACATCTGGTCACACTAGGCAGGGGGCTACTTTAGATGATCTATCTTGGAGCCTGGGACCCTGAGAGATGTGAAGAAGTTTTCTTCACAGGAAAAACTCTGGAGGAAACTCCCACTGGAGGGGATTAGGAATGCAAAGACTGCTGGGAGTTTGAGATAATCAAGGTACTGAAGAAAGAAAGGAGGAAGGTTTATTATGAGGCTGGAAAAAGAGAGTAGAGGAGAAGACATTTATTCAGGCTGTTAATGAGAAAACCACAGGCCCAAAATGGCATCACTTACATGATACCAGATACCAGATACCAGCCCATGATACCAGACTTAGATTTAATCCCTAACCTAATATCTGTTTCAACCTTTCCTAGCAATATAATCTCCATCAACCATTCTGGAATTTTCTGGTAAACACCAGTAAAGTAACCTGTCACATGAGCTGTCCATGCCCCATACAAAGAGGAAGTGATCTACATGAGAAAAACCCTTTGGGTTCCCTTCCCATCCAAAAAAAATAACAAAAACAAAAAAAGATGTCTTGGTCTAAAAATAATCCTGTCTTTTCGGTCCTTGCCCCTATCTTTTTCCTACAAACACCATCCTTTTAGTGCAACCCCTTGGAGTGCCCTTCTAGTTGTTAGATGAGATGCTGTCCCATGCATGAACTGCTTAATAAAACCAATTAGACCTTCAAATGGACTTGACTGCATTTTGTTTTTTATCACATCATTCACACACCTTTAATGAGCACTAACCCTTTGCTAGGCATCATTGCAGGTGCTGAAGGTATAAGCTCCCGCCCTCTTGGTGTTGATATTCCTACCAGAGTTTGGAGCACTGGGCAGGCTTCAAGCCTTTGGACTTCTATAACATATAGAAAACAATTCGCAGTTTTTTCTAATTGGAATGCAAAGCCAGGAAATAACTTGATCTGATAAATATTTTTAAAGCTCACCCTTGTTTCTTCTGTGTGATGACAGCCAGAATTATTATTGTTATCTTGATTATTATCAATAACAAATATCCTCAGTCTCTGTTGCTTAAATTTTGGAAGACAGAATTCTTGTCAATCCAGTGACAAAAATTTCAAACCACTAGAGGGAATTGTTTACAAAAGGACACCCACATTGCAGGGTCTTGATCACTCTCAGAGCCTATTTTCTCCAGATAATTTCTACGCTAAAACTAATTGGCTGTATTTGCCAAGAATGATTATAGGGCAGAAATCCCCTGAGGTAAGCTGAAAGGGAGTAGAAGAAACAGTGCCCATCTGTAAATACAGAGATAATTTATAATCAATCATATCCCTTTCTTCTCTAACTACAGACTACTCTAGAATGTGAGGAATAATCAAATTTCATTTGATTCTTTTATGCAAGGAAGTAGGCAACTTTCACATCCTCTTGCAAGAAAGTGGACTAACTCCACGCCTCCTTTGCCCTTGGGGAAATATTGTTCTCCCCTGGAAAGAACATGAGTTTTGAACTGTGAAGTCGTGATTCATATCCAATTTCAGCATTAGCTGTTAAACTTGGATAAGTTACTTAGCTTGTTAAAAAGTTGAAAATAGGAATTTAAACAAAATATTACATATGAATGTTCATATAGCAGCACTATTCACAATAGCCAAAAGGTAAAAATAACCTTAATATCCATTAGATGATGAATGGACAAACAAAAATGGCATACCCATAAATGGAATATTAGTCAATCATAAAAAGGAAATGTTGATACATACTACAATATAGGTGAAACTCAAAAATATAATGTTAATTGATGGAAGTCAGGCACAAAATGCCATATAGTGCATGATTTAATTTATAGGAAATATCCAGAATAGATGAACCCATAGAGACAGAAAGCAAATGCCAGAGGATGGGGGAGTGGCTGAGGAGTGGCACCTTAATGGGTACAGCTTTTTGGGTGATGATTGTGTAACCTTATGAACATGCTGAAGGACATGGACTTGTATATTTTTAAATGGTTAATTTTAGATTATATGAATCTTACCTCAGTTTTTAAAACAGTGAGAGTCCCACAGGGGCATGCCTCCCATGCAGAAGGCCCCCTACCTGGTTCCTGCCCCATGCAGCCCCCATCCCCTGGCCCAGTTCCTGCCCTGTGCAGC
Source organism: Craseonycteris thonglongyai (assembly GCA_004027555.1). Lineage (NCBI taxonomy): Eukaryota > Metazoa > Chordata > Mammalia > Chiroptera > Craseonycteridae > Craseonycteris > Craseonycteris thonglongyai. Next base: position 11,647 of record PVKE010024659.1, on the reverse strand, counting down.
CCCGTGCTCACCTGTGGAGTGAAACTATATTGAAAACTAATGATGCACAACATGGAGACTGCTCTGGGTCCTCCCTCTTCTCTCTGTCTCTCTCTGTCAAAAGCAATAATAAAAATATATAGTGAGAGTTCCAGGAGACATCCTTATTTTTAATAATTATAGCCCAAATTTGTCATGAAAATTACATTTGGAAACTGGTTCATGGAAGCCTAGAGTTGCTTGTTGCCCTTGGGAATCCTGGCATAACTATATTTTCTGCTTTATACCTTGATATTTTATGTAAGATTTAATACAGGCACTCACTTAACAACCGAGTTTTGTTCCTATGACTAGGTCACTAAGTGAATTGCTTGATAAGCAAGGAGTTTAAAAGCAGATGTCTTATGGTGTGTCGTGATGTCATAGGGTATGTATTTTTCAATAGATATCACACAACACTACACTTATAAATGAAAATGTACTCTTACATGATTGTGAAAGCTTCATGTAGTAAATACTAACAGAATGCAGGAACAAGACGAAGAGTAAGAAAGGGGATTCTCTACACTAGAGAACTGGTCGTTAGGTCCCAGAGGTCATATCTACTTTCCATAGGGTTCTTTGTCTATAGGGAAATTTCTTTTAATCTCATATTTATAGCAAGCTGCCTTTATCTGATTTTAAATTAAAGTGGTTACAAAATGATAAGCTAAGGACTGAACATGAACTTGGGTGTCTAGATTTTATATTTAAATTATCTCTAATGTTCAAAGAAATTTGACACGTGAAAGGATTTAACAGATTAACCTTGTGTTCATTGAGTAATTGATCTTAGACTTGTGATTTCTGTTTAAGAAATAATGGTATTTAATCATGATAAACAATTTTAGATTTACTATATGTAATCTATTAGTTTTCTGGAATTAAGTATTTGGAAGGTTTGGGTTGTTAACATAGATTTGAACTGTTTAAGAAAGAAACAGAATAAAAGAAGTTTAAAATATTTGAGGGCACTTAATAGACCAAGTTTGTAAATAAACCAAGCTAATCAAAATGGTCATCAAAATTTGACTTATTAAGTAGAATAATAGGATGAGCCAAGAATCTTAAGGAACAACAAAATACAAAGTCTCTGAATTTGTAAGTTTAACAAATTGAAACATTACTTTATTATTTTTTTTAAGATTTATTTTTATTGTTTTTGACAGAAAGAGAGAGAGATACAGAGACAGAGAGAAGGGGGAGGGCCCAGAACAGTCTTCATACTTGCACATCATTGTTTTTTCCACATAGTTTCACTCCACAGGTGGGCATGGGGCTGCACAGGGCAGAAACTGGGCCGGGGTCTCATGCCGGTGAAACCCGAACTGGGGGCACTCCCCAGTTCAGCACCTGGGTCCGCACGGGCTGGGGCCAGGATTCCATCCTCGGTCCCTAGGGCTGCAAAGCGAGTGCCCAACCCACTGAGCCAACCAGGCCTCCTTGAAACATACTTTAAAAAATAAACAAAAGTTGCTTTTTCTACACACACACACACACACACACAAATCACTTCCAAGGAAATTAAAAACTTCATTTTGATATTTTCCATTCAATAAAGCCATCTACTCCCTCTCTAATCTTCTTTCACTACTGCGTACAAATGTTGCCTCCCTCAGGACCATATCTAATTTTTAGAACTTACCGTCCAAGCATAAAGTAGTACAAAAATATGGCCCAATATTCATGTTCCCCATGACTTTATCTCTCTTTTGTCATAATATAATTTATAGCAATCTTAGTTTCCACTTGAAGAAATGCCAAAAAAAAAAAAAAAAAAATTGCTCCACTTCCTCTCTTCTCAGAACAGTCACCATTAATTGTGATCACAGTAGACTTTTCTGCAAGGCCTCGCTACTGCCTCAGAATCTTTCTCAAAACAACCTTTTAGCTAACTGCTTCCAACTGATCAGAAATAATGCTCAAAATAAAATCTGAGTATCACCTCCACCCTGTCTTTACTTCTGCATTATTTTGTCAGCCCCACCTCCCCACCATGTATCCATTAGTAAGTAAAATAAAACTAACATTCTGCATCACATCTGACATTGGTGGTTGCCTGACCAGGCTCCATTAAGAAAGTAGCTGCTTAATGACAATTCTGATATATAATCACAATCTGTCCCTGGACACAGAACCCATTCAAAATGATTACAGAGACTATCCAAAGTTGACAACCCCCAAATGGACACTTTCTTGTTGTAAAAAGTCCAGAAAACAGGATAGTCTCTTTCTAGGAGCCAAAGATACCAAATCCTCCATGCCTGGCCTATCTCTATACTGCCTTCATGTCTAAAGGATGAAAACAGTCCACGATATCATTTCACTTTCCAGACTAATTAAATGGGATCATCTTTAGGAACTATTGTTCCCAAGACAGTCTTTTGGAGGAATATAACACAAAAGCTCTACTCCAGTGGATTATTATGGTGTGTTAATCTATCACCAGGATGTATTACCAGTAATTCTTTCAATACATTAGTGAGTATGCTGAGGTTTACTAAAGGTCAACTACATCATCAAATGTTTTCCTACTGACAGGATCACTTAAAATTATGGAACAAAGAGTCCAGAAGCAAACTCATTAATGGATTTTTATTCTCAAGACAGCCCCATCAATGGTTTCTAGAATACTTAACTAAATCTGCACTGTAATTCCAGATACTACTAGATTTACAATATCTTTCTTCAGTACTCAACCTCTGTATTCAGACACACATACACACAACATTTGTGTCTATTTTCAGGTGGTTCTTAACCTCAGTTTCTTTGTTTCATAGAGTCTTTTTTTTCCTATGAGTTCTTCTCAGATTATACAAGTATAAAATGGTAGAACCAGGACTGTGATATGGTGATCCAAAATAGAACATATTAAAAACTTCCTAGAACATGTGGACATACAACAGTGATTTGTTTACAGCTCAAACTATCTCTTTAAGAAAATAACATTTTGTTTATATAATATTGTTTATATAATTCAATCTAGTATTCATATGTATACAGTTTAGAAACAGATATATGGGAGTAGTTTATAAACACAGTAGAGTCTCCATTAACCAGAACTCAAGCAACCAACAAGTTTTGTTGGTTTATTGAGATTTTTACCAGTTGCTTGAGAATGCTGGTTCCTTGAGTCCCAGTTAACAGAGTCTACTTACATATATCTGGCATCTATCAATCCCCATGGGTGCTGGTAAACTGAGAGTCTAATGTAATTTTAGCTGAAAAACTGCCCTTTAAAAGTTAGAGATGTTTGCATCTAGCCATGATGGAGTAACTGGTACAGAACTTGCCCTCTTGCCATTAACATCTAGAAAACCAGGCAAATATATATATTCCAGTATAGCACAAGAAGGACAGGGCTGTGATCAGGAATAAAACAAAAACAGGTGAGTTCTAGGATCATCTACTCTTTCTGCCTCAAGGCACTTTTAGGTCCATGGATCAGGGAAAAGAAATTTAAAAAGATCTCCATAGTCTCACTGAGTCAAGGAGACAGAAATCAGAGTTGGGGGAGGGGAAAGGGGCTGAAATGTATGGAGCAGAGTACCAGAAAAGAGAGCACTTCACAAAATAAGACATCTTAAGAGCTTCACACTAGTCCCCTAGAAAATCTGGCTCAATGCACATACTGAGGCTGATCCTCCATGATACAGGGCAAAGAACAACCTGGAAATGAAAGTGTACTAGTTAGCTGTGGGCTCCCTAATTCCCAGAGCTAAAGTAATATGATATTTGAGTTTCCAACAGCTAGCGTGGAGATCTCATTGAATACACAGGGCACAGAGTAAAGATTCCAGAAAACTCACACCTTAGTATCAGGACTGGCATATCCTTAAAACAAACTATCCTTCCTCTAAACATGCCATAACAAAGCTTAACAATTGGCCTTGAAAGAATAAAACTGATTAGTAACTAACTTAACTCAAGGCAATAATGCGTGAAAATTTTAACTATTTGATGAAAACTTTAAATCCACATTTGCAAGGCTCACAATGAACACCAAGGAAAATGAACCACTGATACAGAGAAATCTTAAAAGCAGCTATAGAAAAAATATATATATTAGATATAGAAGAGCATCAATTAGAATGGTTGCCATCACACCAGAAAAAAATGCAAACTATAAGCCAATTATATATACTATACTATATTATATATTATATTCTATATAAAATTATATCAGGCAAAAATATTATTTAATAGTAAAGGTGAAATAAAGACTGACAAATAGAAGCCAAGAGAATCCATTGCCAGTAGATATTCACTTTAAAAAATAGTAAAATAGGGGAAGCCGGGATGGCTCAGTGGGTTAAGCGCTCACTTTGCAGCCCTGGGGACCGAGGATCGAATCCCGGCCCCAGCCCGTGCGAACCCATATGCTGAACTGGTGAGTTCCCCCAGTTCAGTTCTCACCAGGGCAAGACCCCGGCCCAGTTCCTGCCCTGTGCAGCCCCGCGCCCACGTGTGGAATGAAACTATGTGGAAAAAGCAATGATGTGCAACTATGGAGACTGTTCGGGGCCCTCCCCCTTCTCTCTGTCTCTGTCTCTGTATCTCTCTCTCTCTCTCTCTGTCAAAAACAATAAAAATAAATCTTTAAAAAATAGTAAAATAAAATCTTGCAGCAGAAGGAAATAATACCTGATAGAAACTGGAATCTATAAAAAATGAGAAAGAGTTACCAAAATGATAAATAAGTAAGTAAATAAAAGAATTATTTATAGCTATGATACAATCCCAATAAGAATCCCACAAAGCTTTTTGTAGACATTGGCATGCCAATTCTAAAATCTATACGGAAATGGAAAGAACTTAAGCTAGCCAAACAACTTAATTGTATAACAAAATTGTATAACAAAGTTATATAACAAGAACTATACTCCTTCATTTCAAAGGAGTATAGCTACAGTAATCAAGAAAAGATGTCTCTCCCCCTTCTCTCTGTTTCTTTCTGTCTCTGTTTCTCTCTGTCAAAAGTCAATAAAAATAAATCTTTTAAAAAAAAAAAGAAAAGATAAAATTGATTTAAACAAACAAACAAACAGACAAACAGATATCTAGATGAAAGGAAAATAATAGAGAATCCGAAAAATAGACTCACACAGACAAGGTTAGGATTGGTACTAGAGAAGTAAATATCTGTCTGGAGAAACAAAATCTTGACCTTTAGACATCATACCACAAAATTAACTTGAAATACTTGTAGATCATTGGCTTAAAGATAGAAACTAAAATCATAAAACTTATAGAAGAAAATGTATTTTAAAAAACTCTTCACTACTTTGGGATCAACAAAAATTTCCCAGAAAATAAAGTGCATTAATCAGGAAATAAATAAAATGATTAAGTATAAAATAGACATCTTCAAAGTTAAATTCAAAGTTAAATGCCTATGCTCTTTGAGGGACATCTTTCAACTTTAGTACATGTGCTGCCAAAGTGAGCACTGAGAGACACCTTTTAGAGCATAAAAGAAGTCAGCCAAAAACTGGAGAAAATATTTGCAATACATACATATAGCAAGAGACTTAAACCAAAATATACACAGAACTCTTATTACTTCATATTAAGAAAAACAACTCAATTGAAAAACAAAGTGGACAAAAGGTTTGAAAAGGTGTTTTATATGGACTGATATACCAATGGCTATTACGCCCATGAAAAGATATTTAATATCATTAGACATCAAGTGAATATAAATTAAAACTATAAGATAGTTCTACATACCCACCAAAATAATTAAAAATAACAAAACTTATAATATCAAGTCTTGGGGAAGATTTGGAGCAATTGCAGTTGGTGGAAATATAAAATGTTATAATGACTTTAGAAATCTGTTTAGCAATTTCTTATACAGTTAAACCTATAATTACCATTTCATCCAGCCATTACATTCCTAAGTATTTATCCAAGGAAAAAAAACAAAAACAAAAACAAAACTTCTACATCAAGACTTTTACACAAATGTTCATTACAATTTTATTCCTAATAGCTAAAAACTGAAAACACTGATGTCCATGAACAAGTGAAGATAAACACATTGTGGTATATTCATACAATAGTCTATCACATTAACAAATATTACTGATACATGCAACTTGTGTTAATCTGAAAAAAAAAGAAAGAAGTCTGAAAGTAATAAGCCAGATACAAACAAGTGTAAACTGTTTGATTTCATTTATAAGAAATTCTAGAATAGGCATATCTAATCTGTAGTGACTCACAGGTGAACTACGTTTACTGAGGCCAGGGGTGGTAGGGATGGACAGCAAAGGGGTAGGAAACTTTGAGAATAATGGAAATGAATGTTCTCTATCATGATGGGGTGGTGGTTTAATGGGTGTATATATTTGTCAAAACCCACAAATTGTACCCTCAATGTAGATGCATTTTCCTGAATGTAAATAATATATATGAGTATTAAGTACTCTCCAATCTTCTGTGGAAGATTAAATTAATAGCCTACATAATTTAATCATAATATATTTTTTAAGATTTATTTTATTGAGAGAGAGAGAGAGAGAAAGAGAGGGAAGGGAGGAGGGCCCAGAGCAACTTCCCTAGTTGTACATCATTTGTTGTGACGTGGTTTTACTCCATATAGATGGATGTGGAGCAGCACGGGGCAGGGAACTGAACCTGGGCCTCCTGCTTGGAAGACAAGAACCTTGGCCGAGAGCCATCCCTGGTTACAGTTGCACCACAGTTCAGCATATGAGTTTGCACAGGCTAGGGCCCAGGCCAGAAATCAAACCCCGGATCTCATGACTGTGAGGCAAGGGCTCAATTGCTGAGCTATCCCAGCATCCCTAATCATAATGTATTTAGCGTACTTGAATAAGTCTCAAAAATACGATGTCAGCAAGATTACTTTTTTTTAAAGATTTATTTTTATGGTTTTTTGACAGAGAGAGAGACAGACAGACAGAGACAGAGAGAAAGGGGAGGGCCCAGAATGGTTTCCATAGTTGACATTAGTTTTCCATATAGTTTCACTCCACAGGTGGGCAAGGGCTGCACAGGGCAGGAACTGGTCCGGGAGCCTCCCACATAGCCCCCTCCCCCCGCCCGGCAAAAACTGAATGGGGGGGCACACCCCAGTTCATCATGTGGGTCTGCCTGGGCCGGGGCCAGGATTCTATCCTTGGGCTCCAGAGCTGCAAAACGAGCGCATAACCCGCTGAGCCATCCCAGCTTCCCCAGAAAGATTGCTTTTTGAAAGTATCTGGAGTGATGTTAAAGATCAAAGATTCTGCTTGCAAAGTGTTCCCAACAAGACAATTTGAGCTGTGTTTGGCATCCAGGGCAAGGCAAGGGTTGCTTACTGAGAAGGATATACTTGTGATGGAAAGTCTTTCATTTAAAGGAGGAATGGAACCTGGAATATTTCCCTGGCTTCTTCTGTCACAGTTGAAGCACCAATGTCTGGGCTTCACATTTAATAAAAAATGTGGTTTTGTGTCTTCCCATTCACTTTGGATTGAGCAAGAGGCAATCTTAAATAACCCTGACATAGGCCACAGCAAGGAGAGTGATGTCAAGAAGAATTTCAAAAGATACAAAGTTCAATGTCTCTCAAATGTGGAGTTTATCTATCGGTTGCCAGAACTAAAAATTTCATTCCAATCAACTTTCTACTGACTGCTGTGATGAAATTATTCTTCCTTCTTTCCATCAAAATGCCTCACTCAGAAGCACTTGGTTGGAAGCAAAACTTAATATTTCAAAGCAATACCAACTACGATGGAAATACAGCAAACATATAAATAAATACAAGGGCTGTCCAGTAAAATATCCAGCCATTGTCAATATAACAAGAATGGTTACATGGCTGGATACTTTCCAGAAAGCCCTTGTATGTGATTCAAAAACTTAAATATATATTTCCTTTTAAGCTGAAAGTAAACTATTTTCTAAGTCAGATACATTGTACATCAAGTCTTCCAGTTAGCTATGAACCATTTCTTGATTTTTATAAATCGCTGATGTGCTTTTCTTTGACAAAGCTTTCACTAGCTAAGCATTGTCTGTCTGAGGCATGATTTATTGTAGTGAACCACATCAACTCTTCCAACAACTTCCCCAAAGAGTTGATAGTCATTCTATGACTTATAGTCTTGACAAGTAGAAAATTTCTGTAAACTCAACCATACTGTTAGCTCATAGTTGCTCTGTGAATGTTAGATCACCGTTCTTTGCAGCTCCTGGAGTTTAAGCTGAAGGAAAAGTGGTAAAGGAAAAGAAGGGCTCATGGAGGAAGAGCCTCCATGAGTAGCTGGGTTGGTAGTATAATATAAACACTACTTGGCCCTGCCCTGTAAGGACAAGTAGGTAAACTCTAGTGGGACATCAACCCCCATGTTCTAGCCCACCTCCAGGACCTGCAATCCAAGATCTGTCCCTCACCCAGGCAGTATCAGTGGATATCAACCCAAAGAGCAGAGCAGGGAAGGCAGATGATGTTTTGAACTCCAGCACCTCCTATTCTTAAGTCCAGTGTAAACCAGGACCTGATCTGCACAAGCTCTCGTCCAGTCTGAGGAGACAGCACCTTCAGAGGCAAATTTATTTACTAGGTCACATGTGCTTCTCTGAAAGTACAGAGTACTTCTGGAAAACTCCAGAACACAGCTGTGCTTTCCAGCCAATGACTGGGCTGGCAGAAAATGCATCAGTAATTATTCAGATATCACCATAGCAAGGAGCAACATTCACCAATGGTCATTATAACTTCCTATGATAATTACTTTGAAGTAATTTCTCTGCTTATCACAATCATTATTGCCAGCAGATAAAGAAGAATTTCAACAAGTGCTAAACTGATGACTCCTCTGTGAATATCAATCCTGATTTAAAATAGTAGAATATTCAACCAGCAATGGCTTAGGAGAGAAAGACAGCTACTTCACATACTCTCAACGGGCCCTTCTTTTTCTGTTTTTCTGCTTTAGCATCCTCAGCAGGCTGGCTTTTCTTCCTCATGCTTATCACCTCAAAGCCACACCACACCATCCACAATTCTGAGCATCACACCACCAGAAGGAAGGCAGGCAAGCAGGCAGGCAGGCAGGAGGAAGAGAGGGAGGGAGGGAGGCAGCCACAATGACAGGAAATATCTGTATTTACCTTTCTCCTTTTTATCAGGAATGAAAAACATCTCCCAGAAGTTCCTCAGGAAACCCCCTTTTATCTTAAGTTTATTTCCAGCAAGAGAGTCTGAAACTGTCATATGCGACACAGGTCAAGAGGAATGAGATATTAACGTCTTATTTAAATCAATTAGACATCTTTTTTAGTGGGCTGTATAAGTCTAACTGTCCTGAGATCTACAGCTGTCTACTAACAGCACAAAATGAGGGTTCTCTTAAGGAAAAGAAAGGCGGGATCTGCCACCATTGAATTTTATTTTGCAGACATAGGTATTTATAACAATTATTAGTACTACCATTACTGATATTGCTACTACTACTATCAACTTTCATTGAGGGAGTACTCTTTGCCAAGAAATTCACTACACTGGCATTATTTTATTTAATTTACACAATAATATTTAGGAGACTTAAACAGCCAATAGCATTCATGCAGTTAGGCAGTGTTCGATTTCATCTAAGGACTGCATGATTCCAAGGTCCAAATCACTTCATTTTCTTTTGATGACCCATATTGCTACACATGGATAAATCTTAAAAACAGCTCTTCTCACAGTTCAGCCTTGGCATCATTTGTTATTTAATTCCATGCAGAACGCTGCTCACTGAAAATAAACGCAACTCATTACTCTACCTTTGCACATAATTGTTTTTAAATTGTGTCAAGATGTGCTTTGCCTTTATGAAGTCCTCTAAAAAAAACATAATTCCAATGATGCTATTAGGAAACAACCACAACACTGGAGTCTCTTCCTAAGAGAATTGAACAGTGTGAGCTTTACTAACTCAAAGCCTGGCTCACAGTAAATGACCAATGAATGCTAGTTGAATGAATGAGATTCAAAGACTCAGAGAGCTGTTAATTTGGACACTTCTGGTTCCTAGAAATGGTTATGAGCATGTGTCTTACTAATAAGGATACAGGAAGAAAAAGAAAATGAATATTATTGTTCTGCAAACTCTGAAGATCATGGGTAGACAATTGGATTTTGAAGTGATAGATGTAGGTTAGTTTGGAGATACTGACCAAAAAACAAGGTTTAATATATAAATTCCCTTTGATTTTCGTTATTTTGCACTATTATCAATACTTTCAAATACTATTCAGACTATGGATTTGAAAAAAATTGAATACATTTTAAATCTAGCATTAAGTCATGTCCTTTTAAATAATGAGTTAATATTTTTAAGTATTCGTTAAATACCGAGTGCTATGGTAAGCGATTTAAATGCCTATTATTTAATTATCATGATAATCCTCTAAGGTAGATGATATCTAGATTTTATATGGCTCAATAAGTAACCCAAATGTTTTACCATGCCTCAGTCCAGAATGATATTCTAGATGAAGCAATTAGATGTAGACCAAAATACCATTATTATGTATTAAGGTGATCAAAGAACATGACTTTAAATCTGGAGCAAGCAACGCAGCCCGGCTCAGGTAGCACTGCACCAGGCTTGTCCAAATCAGGATGGCTTTGGGTGTGGCCCAGTGCAAATGCATAAACCTTCTAAAAACAAAATGAGATTTTTTTTTTTCTTTTTGTAACTTGATTGCATGGTTTTTGAACACGAACTTTGTAGACAGCAATGGAACAAAAAGGAATAATCAAAGTATTTACATCCAAAACTATCAGAGTATTATCCATAATCTGCATTATAATGGCAAACAGTTCCACCAAAAGAAACAAAAAACAATTAAAATTAACTCATAAAATAAAAAGCGATGATTTCCAGCCCTGGGGTCTAAGGATTGAATTCTGGCCCCAGCCTGTGCAGACCCATATGCTAAACTGTGGCATGCCCCCAGTTCAGTTCTTGCCGGGCCCATGCGGGAGGCCCCCAGCCTGGTTCCTGTCCACCTGTGAGGTGAGACCATATTGAAAACAAACGACATACAACTACGGAGACCGCTCTGGGCTCCCCCCAACCCCCTCTTCTCTCTCTCTCTCTCTCTCTCTCTCTCTCTCTCTCTCTCTCTCTCTCTCTCTCTCTCTCGTTCTCTGTCAAAAAATAATAAAAACATATCTTAAAGAAAAAGAGCGAAAGGACTTGCAATGTCACGTAAAATTAATTGTGACAGAGAATTCAAGTGTGTATTCGCTCCTAGGCATAGAGCTGCCACATGCTATATGCTTGCACTATTTGTATGCATGCATGACTTCAATTTTATGGCGGTGTGTGGCTTCCAGTGTGTTATCTTCCAAGTGCAGACAGTCCAATTGACACCATCTGACGTTATGTGGGCTTGTGGCAATCTGGCAAGTAAAATGCAGTGATTATCGATAATATTTCAACCTATAGTATCTTTGTGAGCAATAGGCGTTTAATATTACTTAGAAGACAGTAACTATTCTTATTTGGTCATTAAACATTGCTTTCTATTTTCCTGTATAAAAGTAAATGTAGTTGTTTATCTATTATTATTTTTTTTCATTCAAGCATGGCTTCCTTCCACAATGTCTCAAAAGAGA